>PVJH01009254.1:0-80191 GCA_004026705.1 Nesogale talazaci | reverse complement strand
TACACAGGACTCACAGACCGTGATTACAGGGTTCATTAGCAAAGTTAACAGGTCACACACAGGATCAGAAAAGACCAAGATACAAATGTTGGGTCTGCGTTCTTCTTGTCAGGCAAGAACGTCCCAGCACTCTGGTTCTCAGACTTTCATCTGCAATGCCTGTTGGACTCTGCCACTAAGGGAAGTGATGCAATATGTCTTCCCTGCTTCCGATAAATATTCACATGGCCTAACTTGTGGTAGTTGCATCATCTGTTGTCAATTTGAGACTTATAAGTGAATGGGTGGAGTTTATCTTATCAACCAGGTCACAGCTTGATGACCTCATTTGGACCTCATTAGGAGATAAAGGGCTCATCGGAGGTGGGGCACCTGCTCCCTCTCTGAGAGATGCTTTCACTGACAAGACACATGGAACTACACTAACGTTCTGGAGTTGGAGAAGCCATGTGAAGACCCCTGCCAGTGCTGAGATGCTTACACACCAACAGATCCACAAGTCTTTCCACCCACTGGACTGTGATCTTCCTGATTTTGGTGTCATTGCATGTGCTTCTTGAGTCTGAAGAGGACTTTATAGATTAGTATCAGACATATGGGCTAATATCAGTTATGGGGACATGATATGGACTAGGCTGAGATATTTTCTCAGTATTCCATTGCTCTTGTATATAAGCCTCTCCATTGTGCAGTGCAGACTAACACACTGCTCTAAAATTGAACCTCTTGTCCACATTCTTTAGTTATGTTTGTTTAGAAGTCTAGGAAGCCACTGCTGTCTCAAGTTATGAAACTTGGTTTTGCGGTTGTTGCTTCTCTGCCTCAGTCATACATCTCCAGGATCAAAGGGGCTAGAATCTGGAGTCCCCTCAGGTTCCAATGGATGTGTTCATTTTGGAGTCTTATTTCTTGATGCCCAGGATATTTTTTGCTCTTGCTTTTGTGTGGTTTATCTATACTCAGAAGAATGGCAATATGAACAAATCCCTAAATTAGAGTCCCATATATATTCTATGTACATTTTGTAAGTCATTTGGTGAATTCAAAGATATGGCTGAAGTTATACTATACTCGATTGCCCTGTGAGCCAGTTCTACCCTGTGATATAGAGTGAGAATTGACTCTGTGGTACAAAACAAAAACAAGAAAATCACTTCCTCGGACTACACGTATTATAAGAGAAATGGAAAACATATGGCTTAGTGGAATCTATTAAAACCTGAAGGATTAATATTTGTCTGAGCAAGTGGAAAATGATCCTTGATATCAATTATAAATACTCTCACTATTCCTAATACATATTCTTAACATTCCCCTCTTCCATATGCAAAATCGATGCTATATTTGCATCGGATGCAGCTGTCACAAAAGAATTGCAGACTATATGATGCTGTGAGAAGATGTGGAAGCCACACTTACCTCTTCTGTCAACACAAGGGAGAAAGAAAATGCAGCTAATGAATGCAAGACCAATCACTGCAAGGCAGAAGTCAGACATGTCTCTATCCTCCATCCTTTTCACTCATTCCTGATATGAGCTGTCCCTCTGACAGCACCATACTTTGCTGCAGAGTTCATTAATTCTTGCAATATAGAACTCAGACAAGTTTCACAATTGTGTGATATTTTAGGAAGCTAACGAGTTGCCATGAATCTGTTATAAGTTCGTTATTGAATGAATATATTCATAAATGACTATTTGATCTGGTTGATGGATGGCACCATTTAATTCAATTATATTCTCACTGATGTTTCGTTTGCTGGATTTGTTAATTTCTGATTGATGGGTGTTGAAGTCTCCAGTTATAATAGTGCATTTGTTCGTTTTTCTTGCCTTTCTATGCTCATGTTTTAATGCTCTGATGGTAGGTGCATTCATATTAATAATCAATATGTCTTCATGAGAAATTGACCTATTAATCATCATTCTGTGCTTCTGATTATCACTGATGATTTTCCTTGCTTTGAAATCTACTTTATCTAAAATTAATATACTTCCTCCAGTTCTACTGTGATATGCTTTAGTCTGGTATAGCTTAATCTATCCATTTACTTTTACTATATCAGATTAATTATATTTAAAATTAATATTTGTAGGTAATATATGCAAATGAGTCTCTGTTAAGGTCAATCCATCAGATATTTTGTTTCCTAAATGTGACCACTAAACTAATAACTTAAAAGTGCATAGGGACAGTAAAGAGAAGGAAATTAATACATTTCATTACAAAATAATAAATGGAAAGTATGGTTGTAGTGAAGAAATAAAGGACAACAACATAAGAAATATAAAGATACATCAAGAGGTAAGATAAGGAAATCATTCCTTAACAATTTTTACTTTAAATGTAAATGAAATAAGTATTTTAAATGAAAGGCAATGACTGACAGGAAATATTTAAAACAAACAAATATATCCTCCAATGTGGTATCTATAAGAGGCTCTCCCTTGATTCAAAGACACAGATAAGTTGAAAATAAAGAATAAAAAAATCCATGTGATTAATTAGCAGGAGAAATCTATGGTAGTTATAATAATATCAAACAAATTATATATTTAGTCAAAGTTGTTTTATAGAAAAAATGTATTAGTTAAGGGTTTTCATCAAGTTTGTGGATAAAGGGAGTTGAAAGACAATGGGAGTTGTCCTTGAATTTTTTGTTCTCGAATGATAAAAGTCCTATTTTATATTGGTAAGGAGCTTAATGATATAGTGGTTACAGCTGGGCTGTTACCCTCAATATCAAGGTCAGAAGTTTGAAACCCCTGTTACTCATCAGGATAATGATGGAGTTTTCCACTTCAATAAAGAGATACAGATTCTGAAACTCACAGAGCTAATGTAATTCTTCCTGATGTTAGAGGATCGCTGAGTGTGGGTCAACTTGTATAGCAGTGAGTTTTTTTATTGCTGTTGTTGTGTTTGTTTGTTAGTTTTACTTTTGTATTGGTAAACAGAGACCTGGTGGTCTGCATTAAATATTGGGATAATAACCACCAAGCCACAGAGACTCTTCAGGACAGGGTAGAGATGCCACTGTGCGTTTCTGAATCTAACTTTACAGTAGTAGAAGCTTCACCTTTCTCCCTCAGAGCATCTGGTGGTTTTGAACTGCTGACATTGTGGGTAGCAGCCCAATGCATAACCCACTACACCACCAAGGCTCCTAAATGACTCAATGGCGGTGAGTTGATGTATATAAAGGCCAATAAACACACACACATACAACTCTTATACATACATAGACCATAAACTTTTACAGCCTCAGAATTCCATAGGGGCAGTTTACATCTCCCTCACTGTATACCTATGAATCAGAATTGACTCAAAGCAGTGAATGTTTCATTTGATATGTTGCTAAGGGGTCAATCCATCCAAAAGATAAAGAATTATTAGGAAATTTTCAGCTAATGACAAGTATCACATATGGAAAATTTAAATCAACAGAAATGAAGGGAGGGATAATACTATAATAACAGATGATATAGGTCTCAATTTTAATCATGAATAGAGAAACTGGAAAGAGCATAATGATAAGGGCTTAGAGGACCCTAATTTAAACCCATATTAATTACACATAAACTGAATATGCATTATATCCCATAACAAATGTCCATCTTTTTCCAGTGCACATGAAATAATTCCCAGATTAATTAATTTATGAAGCTCTCAAAAAGTTTTCCATGTATTTATTACAATTGAAAACACACAATATCTTCTCAGATCACAATAAAATGAAATAGGAGTCAGTAGCAAAAGGACAAATTAAATATAAAAATAATAAAAATTGACCAACATGTTCTTAGAAAGCCTAGGAGACAAGTTAGAAAACCTGGACAGTCTAGTGAACTTAGAAAGTATAATGGACATTTAAAAATGGTGTGAGAGAAGGAAAACACAATATACTCAAACTAGAGGTATACAGTCAAAGCAGAGCTCACAGGGAAATTAGTTGGTGCAAACACTTACATTTTGAAATAATGTCTCAGGTTAGCAATTTAAGATGTCCCCTCAATAAGACAAAACAGAAACACCCATTGAGGTTCCAAAGCTGTAATCTTTACTGAAACAGATGTCGCTTCCTTCTCTCAATGAGTGGCTGATGCATTCAAACCACTAACACCGTGGTTACCAGCCAAACATTTAGTAATATATCATCAAGGGTCCGTAAGGTTTCAAGTACAAGATCAGAATAATCGTCAATTGTATTTCCATACACTAGCAATAAGCCATTAGAAGTGAACATAGAAAAGCAAGCCTATGCGCTAAAGAAGTATGAAATACAGAAAGGAGGGGATATTCAGCATACAATACAGCACTGATGAAACTCATATTCTCTAGTTCTTTACTATTTCCTCCCCTCACTAGTATGGTCTTAGATTCACTTCTTAAACTTCGTGAGACCTGTGTGTATTCATTTGTATAATTAAGGTCCTTTGATGCATGAGATCTCAGCTAGATTAACTTCAGAAATAATATTGGGAGTAAAGATTCCCTGAGGGACTGGGAAGAGAGGTGAGAAAGGGAGAAATTGATAGAAATACTGATTATATAACCCCACTTGAGGGAAACAAATACCAGAATTGTTGGTGAACAGATACATTGGATGATGTAGATATGACAATGTATATATGTGTGTATGTATTTATATACAAATATGCATATGTTTGCATATAAAATATGACAATACATGTTTGTATATATAAATATATGCAATACATGTTTGTATGTATAAATATAAAATACATATAAATGTATATAATCTTTTATGGGAGATATATATGTGTTCTTAGGTGGTAGAGTTGTTGAGGGAGGGGATAAAGAGGAGCTGATGTCAAAATGTTCAAGGAAAAAGTGTTTTGAAAATTATAGGGGCAGCAATTGTACAATTTTTATGATATAATTGAATCATCTATTTTTGTAACTGTCAGAGATCCTAATAAAGCAACTAACAAAGAACAAAATCCATAAAAATCAAATTAGACAAAAAAGTAAAAGACATATACTCAGAATGTCATCACTTGCTTAAGGAAGAAGAGCTAACAAAAGTATTTCAAGTCTGTAATGGAAAAAGGGATGTTAGTTATATGGTAATATTTTCTAGAGTTCAATGTTTTTTTCAGGTGCCATTGAGTCATTTCTGACACATTTCAGCAACAGCAACAACAGCAAAACACTGCCTGGTCCAGTGTCATTCTCAAAATAATTGTTATGTTTGAGTCTACTCCTTCAACTACTGTGTCAGTCCAGGTTGTTGAGGGTCTTCATTTTGTTCAAGTATGAAGTTCTTTTTCAGTGACTGGTCTCTCCTAACAATATGTCAACAACAAAAATCCCAAAACTTTAGATATCAAACAAGTAAACAATACTAAAATAGCTCTAGATGTCCAGGAAACATAGCATCTAAGGTTCAGGAGGTAACCGAATATACTCTGAGAGAGGAAAAAAAATCTGTAGTCAATCGGTCTGTCTTTCTATAAGTACTAAAAATATTCTCCAGAGAGAAAGAAATTGAGCCTGGAAACTTGGTTTATGTATATAAGTCGCAAAATAGCAATAAAATATAACACAATGTTTTAAAATTCTGAAACTGTTCACGTTGTAAATAGATGTTTGCTTGTTTCTATAATATGGTAGCAGCATATCGGTGAATATCGCACCTGATATGGTTATTGTAGCTCCTGTCTAGTCAGCCCTCAATTTCTGGCCATCCCATGTGTGACAAAGTATGACTGCTTCTTGAACTTGTATTGATCCTAATATTATTTGGAAGCAGCTTACCAGGTCCTACTGAGGAGCATTGGATGGGATAGAACTTTAAATGTTCAATAGAGCACTCATTAATAGCACTAAAAAACAGGAGGGACAAAGCCATTCTCCATCAAAGTCTCTATGCACCCAGGAAGCAGTTATAGTGTCGCCTGAAAGTGTAATTTAATTTACTAACTTGAGATCAATTTATGAAATAAATGAAATATATAAATAATTCATGAGCAAAGTCAGAAACAAAATCAAACATAATGTTCAATTAAAACAAGGGAAATAAGAAAATGGCGTGCAAGCCAATGCAAAACAACAAAAGGCAAAGGCAGTCAATAAATGGAGCAAAATTCCTCATCACCTTCGAATCCATGCTGACTGTCAGGAACCCGACAGGATAGGGTAGGGCTGCCCCTTTCAGCTATAAGATGTAAGTGTTTGGGCTGAGGCCCATTGCCTTAAGCGGTTGAGTGCAGGACTGCAGCCGGCTGGCTTGGCAGTTCAACTCCAGTGGCAGCTCTCAGGAGCAGCATGGGGTAGCGCCCACGACCACCAGAGGCAGTGATGCCTCCCCCCAAAAAATAAAGATGTGTTTGTGGAAATGGCTAGCCCAGACTGTCTCTCACTGAGTGAATGGTGATTGTGAACTGCATGACCCGCAGCTTAATTTGTAACCCCTATGTCACTGGGACTCTTAAGTCAATCAATAGAAAAGCTATTTTCAAAAGATGTTGACCTTACCATAAAATAAAAACCCTAAGCCTGCCATCACATTTATTCAGATGGCTATTTTTTGGTATCACAGAGTTGGTTGCAATTCCCAGCCCCTATCTACAACAAAGTGAAACACTGGAGTTATCCTCATTGTTGTTTATGTTTGAGAGCAATGCTGCATCCATGGTCTCAGTCCATCTCTTCAAGGACCTTTGTCTTTTTTACTGCCTTTGATGATATCCTTTTCCAGGAACTTGTCTCTCCTGATATCCTATTAAAGTACACAAGAACACAGTATTACATCCTTACCACTAAGGAACATTCTGGCTATGCTTCCTCCAAAACCTATTTGTTTTTACTGTCCATGGTATTCTCAATAGTCTTTGCCAGCAGCATAATTCAGATGCCTCGATCTTTCTTCTATCTTCCTTATTCAATATCCAACTTTCACATACATATGAGGTGACTGCAAATGCTATGGCTTTGATTAAGCGCACCTTAGTCCTCTGTAGCATGTCTTACACAGTAGATATACCCATTGTGATATGTTGTCTGATTTCTTGATGGCTGCTTACATGAGTCTTGATTCTGGGGACAATGAAGATAAATTCTTTACAAATTCAAAGTCATAGTGATCCGGCATAAAATTTTTCAGGTGGTAAGTCTTTAGTGGAACAGATAGCCTTGCCTTTCTCCTGTTGAACAACTTTTAGGTTTGAACCATTGCCTTTTCAGTTAGTTGACCAATACTTATGCAACATTGCCACCAAGGCTCCTTCTGAATCAATAACCATGTCAGATATGTGAGTGATCTAAATAAATGAAGAAATTCCTTGTGATAGTGCATTAAAAATAGGAAACAACTATATATAACATCAACATAATGCCCATATTTAACATAGTCATAGGCAATTTAAAATGAAAGAAATGTGAAAAAAATTCAGCTTAATACATTCATAATGACACTGAAGTGTTGGTGTCTATTTAAAACAGATCAAATTAAAGAATAAGGAAAATATCTGAGATAGAGGCACAAGACAATGATATATGGGTTGATTTTTAAACATGACATAATAATCATTAATGTGAATGCAACTAACAAAATATGTGAGGCTAACACTGATGGGATTGCTAGGGGTAATAGATAAATTAGCTATTATAATTTTAAGCTTCAATATTCCTCTATCAAAAATCACACATCAAATCAATAATAATCTAGTTGTACTGAAGAGCAACATTAATTAACTGGATCTAATGAACACTTATGGAATATTTCATGCAGTAACAGCCTGAAACAAATTCTTCTCAAGTTCCTTGAAACCCTCACCAAGATAGACTCAATCTGCCATAAAACACATCTAAGCAAATTGAAAACAATATAAATCATTCAAAATATGTTCTGAGAGCACAAAATAATTAACTACAAATACCTAACAGAAAGTTAACTGGAAAAATATTCACATTTTCAGGACTGAAAATTCTAAAGAAGCTATGGGTATGTGAAATGGTTTCAACAGAAATTAAAATGCATATTTCTAACCAAATAAAAATGGAGTGTGCCCAAATTTTGAATTCTTATAGATTTTGGAAATGAAAATCAGTTTCATAGGTTGTAAGAAAAATTTTAAATAAGACCCTAAGACACACCATTAAAATTAAAAAAACACAAAACAAAACAAATCTGAATGATTTAGGACTCAAGCAATTCGTAAAGAAAAACCAAATACTCATACTGAATTGATAGATCATATCATTATACATGGAGCAGAAATAGAACCTGGTAAGAGTTTCATTTTGTGCAAATTCATAATTAATGCTCATTGAAACAGTAATTTTGTTAGTCTGGGTAGACTAGAAAAACAAATTCATAAACACACACATGGATATAAGGTAAAGATTTATATATAAGAGGAATAGAACATTGAGAAAGCATCCCAACCTAGTCCAGTCCAAGGTGCAAAATTTGATATTAGCCCATATGTTTGATATCAATCTATGAAGTCTCCTTCTGACTTACGAAGCACGTGCAATGACACCAGGACAACCCCACGCCAGTGGGTGCAGAGTCTTGTGTATTTAGTGGCAGTAGAAGCATCCCAGTGCTGGCAGAGGACTTCTCATGGCTCCTGGTTTCCAGTGCTCAGGGTCCATCAGCAGTATCCATTGGCAGGAGAAGTATCTCAGCACTGGCTGGGGTCTCTCTGTGACCTCTTCAGGCCAAGGGGTCTGGTTCTATCAGGGCAAGCCCTTTTGGCTCCTCCGGCTCCTCCAGGTTCCAGGACTCAGGATCTATCAGCATGACACCATCTTGTCTTGTCGGTAGACCGATTCCAAGAGACTGCACCAAGTCTTCTCTGATTGGAAAATACCTCGAAACTGCTTAAGAGAAAGCCATGCTCACCCAGAGGCCTCATTTACTCTCTCCAGATTGACAGGCTAGACTCCACCACTTTACTCCCAATCATGAAATTGACATCAAGTACATGACTGCCACAGTAATCAATAAATCAAACAATATTTTATAGTACGTGAATCTGATGCACAAAACCTCTTTAAATTGTTGAAGATCAAGGGCACCGCCTTGAGGTTTAAGCTGTTCTTGACCCAGGCCTTGGTATTTTTAATTGCCTCAAATGCCTGTGAAAGTTGGACGATGGATAATGAGAACTGAGAAGACCTGATACAGCTGGTCCTGGTAAAGAACATTGAAAGGACCATGGGCTTCCAGAAGAGTAAGTTCCTCTAGTTTAGAAGAAGTACAGTGAGAATGCTCTTTGGAAGTAAAGATGACTAGACATCATCTCATGCACTTTGACAATTCCGTGTTTTCGGAAAAACCCAATAACTGTGAATGGGCATCATCCTTGGTAAAGTAGAAAGCCAAGGAAGAGAGGAAGACCTTTCAGGAGATGTATTGATAGAAGGGTCAGGAAGAAGAGATGAGCCAGTCAGGGTACAGTACAGCATTGATAAAACACACAACTTTCCTCCGGTTCCTTAATGTTTCCTTCCCCCAAATAACATGACCTCAAATCTTCCTTACAAATTGGGTTAGATCAGAAAATGCACCATGCTACAGATAAGATCCTAAAACACAGGGAACCCAGGAAAGATAAACCCCTCAGGACCAACAAAAATAATAGATGTACCAGTAGGATAAGGGGAAGGTGGGGGAAAACAAGGGGTGTCAATCACAAGGGTCAATATGTAACCCCCTCCTAGGGGGATGAGGAACGGAAAAGTGGGTGAAGGGCAAAAGAGGACAAAGTAATATATGAAAATAATCTATAACTTATCAAGGTTACACGTGGGAAGGAGGTGGTTTGCAGGACAGGGGGAAAATGAGGAGCTGATATGAAGGGGCCAAGTAGAAAGAAAATGGTTAGGAAGTAATAATGGCAGCTTGTGTGCAAATGTGCTTGACACTTAGGTGGATTGCGATATGAGATGTGAGATCCTCTAATCAAATTATTTAATTTTTTGAAATGGTGAAAATTAGATTTGATAGGTCAGTGTTTGTTTAGCTCTATTGTACTTAGGATCATTGTGATTCAAAACCCAGCCATTGGCCTCCCATGGCTCCATCAAGAAAACTCCAGTAGGTGTTGCCTTCCCACTGCATAGAGTGAACCTCAGTGATTTTGCTAGTGACAAATCAGGAAGCCCCTGTGGCAGTCATGTGCTTATGTAAATTTCATGATTGAGTTGTAGGTGTGGAGTCTAGCCTGTTAATCTGGAAATGGCCATGGAGTAGCCAATGAGGGCTCTGTGTGGGGATGGCTTTCTCCTGAGACTTCTGGGAATTATCGAGATATTTCCCTTGTGGAGATGAATAGCTATCTCCCAGGTTCTTGGGAGTTAGTCTCAGAGATGATGAATCATGGACAAGACAAGATGGCAGCATCCAAAAAATTGGAGGAGCCGGCGGAGAGACCACATGGCATTGCCCTGATGGAGCCAGACCTCTGAAGCTTCTGCCACCATGGGATGTTGTTGACGGATGCTGAACCCTGAAAGTGAGGAGTCACGTAGAGATCCCTACCAGCGCTGGGATTCTGCACCCACTGACCTGTGACTTCGTGAGTCAGAAGGAGATATTATGGACTGGCATCAGGTATATGGGCTAATATCGGACTTATGACTTTGAACTGGACTGGGTTGGGATACTTTCTCAGTGTTCCATTCATTTCGTATATAAACCCTTTCCTTATATCCATATTTGTGTCTATGCATTTGTTTATCTAGTTTACCCAGACTAAAACAGTCCTGTATACCAGCTGCAGATCCTCTGCAAACTCTGTGGCCACTACACAGCTCGGTGCTGGTGACAGACTGGTTGGCACATCTACAATGACTCTCATATCTCCCCTGTCATTGAAAACCAGATGGCATCCAGGGAGGGCTGTGTGTTGTTCTACCAACTGATACAGGGCCACCCAGGTGCTTGTGACACTCCCTTGAAGCCCCAGCACCTGAAAATCTCATGGCACCCTTCAGCCCCAGACTCCACATTTGTCTTAGAGATGTTTATTTTTGTGTATTTTTAATCAGGGAGGTTTGGGGTGGTGGTGGTTGTAGCTCCCATTATTTTTTTATATTAAGACAGACCCTTCCACCTGGAGACTCCCTGGTCTCCCAGACTTCTTACATCTCTCCCTGGTGCAGAATTTACCAGCCCCTTTCTTATATACAGTCAGTCCCCAGTCCCTTTCTAGTCTCACTTTTTGTGAACAATTGTATTAGGAAAAAAAAAGAAAAGATGGCATGGGGCAACACATGGAAGAAGCACACCATTATCAGTGGCCAGAGACTTTTAAATCATGTACTCAAAAGCAGGAGGAAAGAGTAAAAGAGCCTAAATTAAGAGATTCCGTTTGCAGAAGTCTATGGATGACCACAGAAGCCCAAGATACCTTTGTGAGATTTCCACAGGGGAATAAAACTTCCGGTAAATTTCCTTTTATCCATAATAGCTGGATGGGAAGGAACTGGTTACCAGAGTGCATTGGAGCAATATTGATAGAAGATCAAAATGATAAACCTGACTTAAAATCTTGTCCACTGATCCCCGCCCCCCCTCTGATGCTTATTGGTCCTGATCTTGTTTTCAACATTTTCTGTGTTTTTTTTAATTTTTCAGTTTTCATATTGGGGTTTATCACAGATGTATTTTGTCATTGGTGGTAACCCTCTTGAAGTTCTGTTGCTTTTCTGTCTTTCAGTACAAAAAACCTAAGATCGATGACCTTATAGAAATAGCCAGTAAAATAAGGGCTTTTGGGGTGGTGAAGGGGAGTAAGGATTGCTGATGTCAAGTAGCTAAAGAAGGGAGAGAATGCTTTGAAACTGGTCATGGCAGCAATTGTATAGCACTGCTTGATGTGATCGAACTATGGAAAATATTGTATTTGTATTAGTTCCCAATATAATGATGTTGGAAAAGAGAAAAAGAACATTATGTTTGCTGATATGAAAGACTTCAAGAAGGTCATCCACTTTGCAAGATGGTATGGCGGTTCCAAGCATTGTACCATAAGATACAACAGCTATCATCTACAGAATTTATACAAATTACTTAAAATGTATCTATATCCAAAACCCTGACCACAGATGGTTTGATAGCTTTACTAATAATTGTTAAAAATAATAAACGTGAACTCAGACACAGGAATCATGGGTGCATAAAATGTTAATTGAAGGGTGGAGAGATAAATGGCTTGGTGAGGCTCACCTTTCAAGTTTTTGCACCTCTTGCTTTCCGATGGTTGGAGCAGGATGCAGTTGCCTTAGCCAGCTTTCTGTTTTCACTGACAAGACTCACCTTCTGGAACACATCCCTGAGGAGAAGCCAGATGGACCTACCTTGATGCAGTCCTGGGTGCTGGAGCAGCCTTGTGGAGACCCCTGACAGCGCTGAGATGCTTACACACTTCTCCTGCAGTCAGGGTCATTGCAAGTCTTTTGTGAGATTGAGGAGGACTTTGTAGATTGGTGTTGGACACATGGGCTAATGATGGAATAATGGGCCTGGACAACACTGGATTAGGATACTTTCTTAGTGTACACTTACCCTTTATATAAAACTCTTTCTTATACATATGAGTTTCTGTCAATTTGTTTCCCTAATTTACCTAAACTACCATAGTCTGTTTTGACCCAGTTATTTTTTGTTGAGTGCCCTTAAGTTAAACCCAATGTACAGGAAATTGAAACAATCCCCGTTTCTGTCCTCACATTGAATTGTGGATTGAAGCGTGCACACGCAAGCACACACACACACACACACACACACACACACACACCCTTGAGAATTTCCATCTTTTTTCCATTTATCATGGTGTTAACTGTTGTTTAAGTTGTGAGAATTTGGGTTTTAATTACATTGAGTTGTAATCGCTATAGAAGTCTGCAATCATTGATCTTCATCTTACTTGTGTTTCATTGATTATCCAAAAGCTTTTGACTCTGTATAATAATGACTAACTGCAAGTACCACCAGGAAGCATGGAATTTTCTGAGTCTTTAATTGTGTCTGACGGACCTACTCATCAAGAGCCAGTCCATTGACCAGAACGAGAGAATACCGCACAGCTTCAATGAAGAAATAGGAACAAAGGGCTGAGTGCCCTCCCTGGAGCTACTGAAGCTATCTCCTGAGAAAGCAATCGGAGAAACCTGACTGCATGAAGAAGAATTTAGCATCGGGATTAGACTGTTGCTTGCTAACAACTTTTCATATGCAGATGACACAGTCTTGCCTGCTGCAAAGGACAATGACTTGAGGCACTTGCTCTTGAAGATCAAGGATTGCAGCCTTCCTATGGATTGCAACTCAATATAAAGAAATCTAAACTTTGACCCTCAGTTAATAATAATGTTTCAACAGCATTTAATCAATTACAAGTGATCACCACATTAAGGATAAATGTTATTGTTAGGGAAAATCTTAAGAAGACCAGACTTATCAAAGGTGCTGAGCTAGTTGTTTCATTTTTCTATGAACCTAAGGAAGTTTACTAAAAGACGGTCTATTTTTGGTGCAGTATTCTTTTTACTGGGGCACAAATTTCCACTCACTGATTAAAAAATTGCCATTTCCAAGAGTTCCATAGTAGAATACTTTTCCCAGTCTTAAGCATACTCCTTTTAGGTTAAAACATAAATCTGATTAGTGATCTCAATTTGAAAGTGCTTTTTGCAATCTTATTTGCCTGTTTTCCAAGTTTTTATTTTATTTTCATTTAATAGGTGAGAGGTTTTCCTTTATACCACTTTTGCTCTGTGGATTATCCTAACGTGATTCTGGCTAGTACTTATAAGGAAAGGGAAATGAATAAATGGAAATTAACCTCAGTGCAGGTTCCAAAACTATATCTGGTAAGTGTGATTGGACTGATTTTCAGCAACGAGTCCCTGAGTCACTGAGCTAATTCTGACTAAATCTACAGAAAGCAGTTGTTCAATCAATTGTGCTAGGTGGGAGCACCTGACCAGATTTCTAAACAAGGTATTGTCTCTGAGAGAACCAGGCTGTCTTTTTAAGCCCTCTGGTGAATTATCTTTTGAAGTGGCTGTGGCAGCAGTGCCAAGATAAAGAATTTAATGGTGGGAACAAGGCCAACTTGTGGAAAATGGAAACTGAAAAATGCTCTCCAACTAAATGAGTGAGATACCAGAGCAGGCATTAAAAGAATTGAGCTGCTAGAATTCTTCGGACCTTTTCTTCCCCTCTTTAATGATGACTGGCAATACGAAGTCAATTCAAATAGAAAAGTTTTCCAAAAGTCAAGTGTAACACAAAGATGGGAGTCCAAGACATGCAATAAGTAGTACCATGAAAAGTATCCACAGGCCATAGGGCATAATATAAATGCAGATGCAGAGGTGGCAATGTTCCTGTTTTAGCATCCCTGTCTACTCGGAATCATAGAGAAACAATCAGCAAGATTTCCAAAGAGAAAGCGGAGGCTCCCTGCTCTTGTAAAAGCTGATAGTCTTGGAAATGCAAACAGAATTGCTATGGGTCCAAATTGTGCAGATGGCAGCGGATTTAACCTTCAGTGGAGCAATTCTCCAGACCCTTTAGATTAGAATTACCTTTCTCTCTATTAGCAGCCTAGCACTTAACCAGTGCACCATTAAACTCCCAAGAAGCAAACTGGGCATTATTAAAGAGCTTATGAAAAACAAGAGCTATACATATGCATAGGTTATTTACTTAAATCCAAGTACTCTTAAAATTGCAATGACACAAAAAAATGTAACAACACTTTGATGCCATGTGTTTTTGTTTGAGCGGATGTGTCAACTCTTGGAGGACTTCACATAAACCACACAGAAGTACGTACAAGGTTTCCTCATGCCTTACATGAAAATCTAGAATTTGGTTATGCATGACTGGGGCAGCACAGAAATATTAGTAACAGTGGGATTATGGGGCTTGAATGTGTGTGTAAAATAATGATTTATAATTGGAACATGTATAGAGAATAGTGGTAGACTCTAGAGAAATAAAAATAAGCAAATCAATGAACAAAACAACCAGGCAAACCTGTTTCTGATAAACAAAGAGCAATCTGGAAAAAAAATTGACACCTTTCTTAAAATTGCCTTGTAGTTTTTTCTTGTTAGAAATGATACATTCATGCACACTGCCAACAATCCCAATGGAGACAAATAAGAATTCTATTCTATTCTATTCTATTCTATTCTATTCTATTATCAGTGCAAAGTTCCATAAAATTTCTTGTGTGGTTTTTATTTTTGAAGCAAAAAAAGTGATTATTGCTTTGAAACTACAAAAATTGCAATACAAATTAAAAGACAATTATGTAAGACATCTATGAGGTAAAACAAGTGTATATTTATCTGGGAAATATAGTTTGCAAATACTAAAATGAAATCAAACAGTTTTCAGGTAAACTTTGTCAATAAAATAAATCAACTATACCACAGTTGAAATTTTGTATTGGTATGATTAAGAAGGCACGTGAATGCCTTAGCAGAAATACAAGGGTCTATTAGAAGACTAAAGATAAACTCATAAATTAATATCTATTAGTGGAAGAATCTCATTTAACTTTGAAACTTGGGATTCTCTCCTTAGAGGACAGAAGTTTGTTCCATCAGGATTATCATATGTCATTATTTGCTTCTGCAAGAAAATTATTCTCGGAGAAAGTAACACAGTGACTTTTATCTCAGAATCTAGATTTAGATTGCTTCAATTTTGATATCACCTCTGACATGTATTAAATATGGAACTTTGAAAATGTCTTTAAATAATTAGTAGCTTTTCCCTCACTGAAATGATAGTCTGAGTTCTCCAGAAGACAGAGCCAAAGTCCTGATGGAGGTAGTTGGGGAAAAGGGCCAAGAAGGACTAAGGACAAGAGTAAGGTGAGATGAAAGCTTTTTCTGAGGAAGAGACATATAGTTTTTATCATGGATTCTTAGTGTTTTGTTTTTGTTTGTCTTTGATTTAGACTCAGAGAGACCTAATGTGACATAGTTGAGTGGACACACATGACTTCCTGGTCTTTAATTTTCAAAGATGGGTATCAACAGCTTTTTTCTCCTGTACACTATTGGGTTTGAACAAAAACATACAGGTTGTTGTGCTGTGTGTCATAATATTCTAACTCCTAGTGACTTTATGTTCAACAGAACAAAACATGGCCCAGTTCTGTACCATTTTCACAATTGTTTCTATATTTGAGCCCATTGTAACAGCCACTGTGTCAATCCATTTGTCAAGGAACTTCCTCTTTTTATTGCCCTTCTAATTAACCAGGCATCATTTCCCTTTTCCAGGTACTGGTCTCTCCTGAAAATATGACCAAAGTACTCCAAGGAGCATTCCAGCTATACATCTTCCTAAAGATTTTTGTTTGTTATTTTTGTAGTCCATTATACTGCCAATATTCTTCACCAGCACAATAATTCAACCACATCTATTTTTCTCCCCTATCCAATGTCTAACATTTATGTGCATTTGTATGCGGTAAGGGAAAATACCATAGCTTTAATTGGGACAATTTTATTCCTCAAAGTAACATCCTTGCATCTTCAATATTAGAGAGAGTCCTTGTGCGACAGGTGTAGCCCATGCTTTGTGTCATTCGATCTTGATTCCTGCTTCCTTGAGTATTGATTGTGGATACTAGCAGAACAAAATGCTTGAAAATTTCAACATTTTCTCCACTTACCATAATGCTACTCACTGGCATATTTGTGAGCATTTTATTTTTTCTTTACATTTAGTTGAAATCCATGTTGAAGGCTTCACTCCTGGATTTCATTAACAAGTGCTTCAAGTCCTCCTCACTTTGAGCAAATAAGGTTGTGTCATCTGAATATTGCAAGCTGTTAATAAGTCTTCCTCTAATTCTGCTGCATTATTTTTTGTACAGTGAAACTCCTCTAATTCTTTGCTCATTGTATAGATTTAATAAGGTAGCTAAATGCATGCAATCCACCCCTTTCCTGGTTTTAAGCTATCCAGTATTCCCTGGTTATGTTTGCACAACTACCTCTTGACCCATGTATAAGGTCAGCATAAGCACAATAAAATACCCTTTTTGAAGATGAGTGCAGTACCATTCCTCTTGATTGTACCATTCGCAATATATTAACCATATGATTTCATGATTCAAAATGGTCAATGTCAGAGATTTCAGCTCACTGGCACCTTAGACTACTGATCTTTTTGTATTATATTTCATTTTGGATGACTTCCAAATTTCCTAGACTCAGACTTAATAAATTCCAGGTTCTTTTAAGTAGAATTTTCAACTGTTTCTTTCCTTTGAAGTAATGCCCCAGCAGCAAATAAGGTCCCGGAAGTTGTGCTCCCATGGGGTTTGCCCCTTTATTGTCCATTGTATTTGAGAAGGCAGCTCTTTCTTAGTCATTTTTAAGGGGTCCATTTTCTGACACTATCTATGACTACCAGTATTTTCTTTAGACATGCATTAGGCCTTCAGAATCTTACAATGTTTCTATATCATGTGTGATATGGATTTTAGTGGTTAATTCCTCTGAAGTTGACAGTCCTTTTCTTCTTCTTTGTAATCTGTTCTTTGTCTGTAAGCTCCACTGAAAACTGTTCACTTTGAGTGATGTTGCTGATATTTAAAATACAGGTGGCACAGCTTCCAGCATCACAGAGACACACAGCTACCACAGTATGACAAACTGGCAGACAAGTGGTAGAATCTTAAAATTAAAATTTGGGAATTTAACATTTAATCATTATAACTCCTTAGATTATATATGGAATTACCAGGTAGGTCACAAGACCCCAAACATGTAAATTTTGATAGGTATGTAACCCATTAAAATGTTAACACAAGCATTCAATTCAATGTTGGGGATATGAAATTTTCTGTTTATTTGTATTTAATTTTAATCAGCATCCCATATTTTAATTTTCTTCTAACCATACTTATGTAAACTATCTTGTAGCAAAGGTGAACAGTAGATCATACTTGGACTACTTTTATGTTCTTTTTGTTTTCGACTGTGTTGGGTCTCACACACTGTTGAAATGCAGGGGTGGATTCTAATAAGTAGAGGCCGATCATGTCTCTTGAGAGGGTTAGTCTCTTTATGAGAGAGAAATTGGAGATCCCTTCCCTCTTTCTCTGCTCTTTTGCCTTCGTGGTTGGTAGGAATCTGTGCCAGTCTCCTTGGGAAGATTCAATTTAGTCTTCCAACCCTGAGAGCTGTCAGTACACTGATACGTTTCCACATTCCTTAAATGCATGGAACTCTTTACCCACTGGCCTGTAATCTTATTCCATGTTCCTTAACTTTTCATTCTCATTGGTCCATCATCTGAAGAGGGTTCTGGCTAGCATGGAACCCAGTGGCTGGGTTAGGATGTCTTCTTGAAGTTAGACTACTTCTGGATATGAAGCTTTTTCTTAAAAATGTTCGGATGGCATTGGTTATGTTTCTCTAGACAGCCTAACTTACCACTCTTGTCATTGTCCTGGTAGTCACAGTTTTTGAAGCACCCAACAAATGATTAGGTTGGAGCATTAAATAAGGTATAAAAGACTAATTTGGGAATTTGTCAGATGTTCCATTCCCTTAGATATAAAAAATGAGCCATATCAGAAGTAAGAATGACTATCAATAAAGAAATGTCACCAGCAGGTGTGTTTGAGATCCCTGCCTGAACTCAAAGAGGAAGCAGAACCTCCAGGGTCTCATCACAGATATCACTAAACATAGCTATAGGCAACCCTGTCCATTGGACACATAAAGCAAATTCTTTGGGGCAGGAGGCTGACTTGCAGAGTGGAGTACCCCTGGTGGCAAAGTGGGTATGCATTGGGCTGCAACATGCAATGTCTGCAGCTCAAAACTACCTGTCCACCTGCAGGAGAAAGATCAGGCTTTCTACTCCCATAAAAAGTTAGTTTCAGAAATCACAGTGGCAGTTCTATCCTACACTCCAGGATCACAATGAGTCAGCATGGACTCAATGGCAATGAGTGTTTGTTTTGTTTTGATTTTATGAGATGAATTTTGAAACGCTGGCATGAGTACAGCAGAGAACAACCAGTTATCTGGTTGAGAGATGGAGGACCATAACTATCACTAGGACTGAGTGAAGATTCTTCCATGGACAAAAGAACTGCCTGCTTGTTGTTTTATAAACCTGGCTAGTTATGACCTGTAGACTTCATTAATAATTATGGGGTTATTGGTAACAGAATAAGTTAAAGAAATTTGGAGGGCAGGAACATATCTGAATGCTGGCTCATACAAAATATTCTTGGGTAGCTATGGAGTTGCATATTCTTTTCCACTTATTTAGACATTGGAAGGAGAACAGGCCACATTTCATATCCTCAGTAAGCTTGAGGCCATTTCTCTGGCTATTTTCTCAGTCCATAACAGTCACATCTCTCTCCTTTTTGCTGACACTCAATTTTATCCCATAGTATTCTTTATTTAACCACCATTTCTCTGTCAATTTGTCATACTGCAGTGACTTGTGTGTTGCTGTAATGATACACACTGTGTCATTGGTATTTCAGATACTAGCGGTGTCAGCCAAAGTAAGCATGTTTCATTGGAGCTTCCAGACTAAGCACAGACAATGACAAAGAACTCAGCCCTTGATTTTGAAGGAAAGAGCCAATGAAAACTTGTGCATAGTTGGGAAATATTGTAGGTATGAAAGACCTAAATATTTGAAGCAGAATATATTCAAAGATAGTGCTAGGGAATGAATCTCTTAAGTCCTAAGGCACTGGAATTTTGACTGGGGTGGAGCTAATTTCTCACAGTTAAGTTGACCACGATGACTTGAGTAAGGAAAATAAAACCTGTAGGAATGGTGCCTTCAGGAGCTTCATTTGCTGATGGAGCCAGACGAAGTCATGAAAAATGGCTGTAAAAATCTGCTATTCTTCTGAACTTGAAATATTCTAAGTATGAAATTAGGAAAATGGGAAATCCTCAAAAAGGAAATGTAATTCGTAAAGATTGATATCTTAGGCATTACTCTGCTAAAGTGGATTTATACTGGCAATTTTAAATGAAAGAAAATCATATAATTTACTATGCTGGGAAGAACACGATGAGTAGGAGTGGCATAGATATTATAGTCAAAAGACTTTTCAAATTCCATCATGAGATTGTGCTTGCTGTGAAAGAATTATATCTACCTGCCTTTAAGGAAATACAATCAAGACTACTATTATTCAAATATATGCCAACCAAAAAAGGTAGTAGAAATTGAATTCTACTAACAGCATCAGCTGGAAATTGATCACATATATAGTCCAATTACTGGTAATTGGAATGCTAAAGTTTGAAACAAAAAAGAAGGAACAATAGCTGAAGTTTGAAACAAAAAAGAAGGAACAATAGCTAGAAGGAACAAATGATGATAGAAACGATGCTAGAGATCACATGATTGAACTTTGCAAAACCGATGACTTGTTCATAAGAAATATTTTTATTAACAACACAAAAGAAAATTATACACGTGAGCTAACCCACATGGAACACAAAGAAATCAAATTGACTCTATCTGTAAAAATCACTATGAAGAAGCTCAATATTTTTTTTTGGCATCACTGTCCTCTGGTGGGAGAAGGAGGCCCAGCCTTGCTTCTGGTGATCTGATGCTGAATTTGAACTGCCACCCCAGTGCACCGCAGTCCTGCACACAAGCACTATGCCACCGGGGCTCAGCCTGAAGAAGCTCAATATTAACAGCTAAAACCAGATCAGGGGCTGACTTTGGAACAAACAACTAATTATTCCTATGTAAATTTGATTTAAAGCTGTAGAAATTTAAAGCAAATCCATGAAAGCCAAAATACAACTTTGAGTCTATATCACTTGAATTTCGAGAACATCTCAATAATGGCTTTCACTCATTGAACACTAATGAAAGAAGCCCTGGTGAACTGTGAGAGAACATCAGGACCATCACTCACGAAGAAAGCTAAGTGCCATTTTAAAAAATAGAAAAAAAGATGACATCAAAGTGAATGTCAGAAGAGACTATGAAACTAGCTAGTATTTGTGATTTAGCTAAAACAAATGGAAGAAAGGATGAAGTCGAGTTGCTGAACAGAGTCTTTCAAAGCACAGTTGGAGAAGACAAAGCCAAATATTACAATGAAATATGTAAGGGCCTAGAATTTGAAAACCAAAATAGAAGAACACACTCAGCACATCTGTATGTTAAAGAACTAAAGACAATTTAAAAATCAAGCCTCAAGATGAATTTCAAAATATTCCATTGTCAAAATATTGATTGATTCAGGAGGTGTCAAGAGAAATTGGAAAGCATACACAGTCACTATACCAGAGAGAAAGAGTCTACTATTTTAGGAATCAGTGAGATCAATGTTGCTGAAGAAAGAAGTTCAAGCAGCGCTGAGTGCATTAGCTAAACACAAGGCTCCAAGAATTGATGGGATACCAAAAGAAAAGTTTCAGGACACTGAGGAAGCACCGAAAGCACTCACTAGTCTCCACCAAGAAACGTGGAAGACCGCCATGAGGTCAACTAAATGGAACAGATCCCTATTGGTGCCCATTCAAAGGAAAGGTAACCCAATAGGATGCTCAAACTATAGAATAATGCCATTGGTACTATAAGCAAGTAGAAAAAATTCTGAAGTTCATCTAGCAACCATTGCAGCAGGGACCTTTCATAGGATCAAGCTGGATTTAGAAGAGGACGTGGAACAAGAGATCTCAACTCTAATGTGAGATAGAAAGCAGAGAACATAAAACACTTATTTACTTGTATTTCATTGATTATGCCAAGGCCATTTGACTATGTGGTCCCTGATAAACAATGAATAATCCTGAGAATGGTAAATGCATAACACTTCATTGTGCTCGTGAGGCACTTGACATGGATCAAGAGGTAGTCGTGCAAACAGAACAATGTCATACTATATAGTTGAAAGTGAGGAAAAGTGTGCATCAAGGTTGAATCCTCTCGTCAAAATTGTTCAATCTGTATGCTGAGCAAAAATCGGGGAAACTGATTTTGTGGAGGGAAGAACATGACATCAGAATTGAGGGAAGACTTACTAACAACCTGAGTTATGCAATGGTCACAACCTTACTTGCTTAAAGTGAGGAGAATGCAAAGCATCTTCGAATGAAGATAAGGATTATGACCTTCAGTATGGATACAACTCAAATATGAAGAGGACCAAAAGTTCACAACTGGACCAACAGGGGATATCAGGATAAATGAAAAAAAGTTTGAAGTCGTCAATGATTTTGCTTGCTTGGATCCACTAACATTTTTAAAGGAAGCAGCATTCAAGAGATAAAAATAAAAGTTTCATTAGATAAATCTGCCAAGAACTTTTTAGAACAGCGGTTCTCAACCTGTGGGTTGCAACCCCTTTAGGAGTCAAACAATCCTTTCACAGGAGTCATCTAATTCATAAAGCAAAATTACAGTTATGAAATAGCAGCGAAAATAATTTTATGGT
Organism: Nesogale talazaci; assembly: GCA_004026705.1. Lineage (NCBI taxonomy): Eukaryota > Metazoa > Chordata > Mammalia > Afrosoricida > Tenrecidae > Nesogale > Nesogale talazaci. The sequence goes on along the minus strand of PVJH01009254.1, from coordinate 57,723 downwards.
TGGGTGTCAGCAAAACATGAGGAATTTTATAAAAGCTTTGTGGTATTAGGAAGGTTGAGAACCACTGTTTTAGAGTATTAAAGAACCAGGATTTTATTTTGAGGACAAAGGTGTGCCTGACCCAAGGCATGGCATTTTCCATTCCCTCATGTGAATATGAAATTTAGAAATTGAATGAGAAAGGCTGAATTAAAATGATGCATCTGAATTGTGTTGCTAGAGATGAATATTCAAAATACCATGCACTGCCAAAAGGATAAACAAATCTATTTTTGGAAGTACAGAGTGCTCCCTGGAGGCAAAGGTAGCAAGGTTTCAACTTGCACACTTTGGACATTTTGTCAAAGGAGACCATTCCCTGGAGAATGCTTGGTAAAGTGGAGGTGCAGCAAAAAAGACAATGGTCTTCAGTGGGATGACACTGTGACTGCAACAATGAAATCAGGCATAGGGATAATTGTAAAAATGACACAGGATCATGGATTGTTTCATTCCTTTAGGCATAGGGCCCCTATGGGATATAGCCAAATCGATGACACCCCAAAACAACCATTTTGTATTAACAATTGCCTTTTTGATCTATGGAAGTGAGTAGCAGTCTTACTATCTTCACTTCTAGAGAGTATTCTGAAACTCCTATGAAGACTGTGTTAGTTTGTTCTTTGGAAATTCCACAATGTATTTAATATCATTTGCCAGCACCACAATTAGAATGCATTCATTCTTGTCTCCTTTCCTCACTGACTAGCTCTTGTATGCATGTGAGCATCAATTTCTAACCTACCTAAGTATAAAAATGCTTGGTTACAGCAGTACAGAATAGGGGGGGGGGAGTAGCAAAAGTACTGCTTAACTATCTTAGATCATGCTTGCGATGGTATCTAAAATAATATTTGAAATTGGATTCTAAATTATTAAAGATGTTTATTATAAATTGTAGAATAGTTGCCAGGATAATAGGAAAAGAAAAACAAAAGTGGAGATAAAATAAAATCATAAAAATTATGCAGAAAATGCTGACCACTGCCAATAATGAAAGAAATGCCAAATATAACAGTTCTTTTGTGAAACGATGAGGTGTGCACATCCGATCAAGGATACCTACATTATGTCAATGAATCCTAGGCCACGTCTGCAATTCCAGTAACATTGCCTCAAGGTGGCAGGACTACATGTATGCTGCTAAGTGTTATGGAGTCATTTACAACACCGAAGGGCCCAAATGTCCAACAGAAAGAAGCACTGTCCACCACCCAAACATTACAAAGGATTACCAAGAAATTACACTTTGTAGTCTGTGCTTGTAAATAGTGATTGCATTAAGACACACTTGTTCTTTCTAGGTGCAAAGAGTTTTTATTGTTTCAACTATTTCTAGAAACTGTTAAAGAATGCTTGCACCCTGTTTTCAGCAATATGTACCTCTTTATCTGCAACTTGGATATCAAATTCTGTCATCAAATTTTAGGATATGAATTGTTTGTGTTCAGTTCACAGTCCTAAATAAGATGCAGGAGTATTTTCCAAATCTAATGACAGTATAGGTAGATAATAGAGTTCCAGGTAATTCATATGAGTGTTCCCTTATTTTAACCTATCATTATTATTTATTAATCCCATTACATTGTCAAAATAATTATTTTATCATTGAATACTATTTCAAATCTCTACAATAGTATAGCTATTATTGCTTGCTATACAACAGGGGAAATGTGTACATATATATATTACTGAAGGAAGTAATGAATAAATTTCATTTTAATATAAATACAGGATTCTTTATTCTGCAATGTTAACCTAGTCTAAAGCCAGCATAGCATATTGCAAAGTGTAATGGAGTCTCAATTGTACCTGCCCTATTAACCTTTGTGAAACACCTAATACATAATGGGGCACTAATATAATTGAAGTGCTTTTAAAAATATATATTTGTATTACTGTGCATGACTAAATTTATCCATTTATTTCATATAAAATAGCTCCAGATAGCGATTTATGAACAATTACTTGTGCTTATTATTTCCTAATACCATTAAAAACTTAAGTAAAATATAATGCATCTTCCTTAACCTTAGAGACTTTCAGTGCCTTGTAAGAGACACAAAAAATGAAATCATCGGCATGCAACATAATTGTAATTGGATTCAAATATATATCTAATGATCAGTATGAAGATGTAATGGTAATTCACCTGTAGAAATACTACATATATTTACACATTATCTTCTCAACTAAATTGACAGCTAATGAGAATAATATATTAATATACCAAACATCAAGGTCTAGTTCAAAAACAGGATGTAGATGCTAGAAAAGAAATATAATGAACTGTGGAAGAATCATAACTCAGACTCATAATTAATCTATGACACAGAATAGGACAGCCCCCATGAGTTTCCCAGGCTTTCACTGCTTATAGGAGTAGAATGTCTCCTGGTTTTCTCAAAGTGGCTTTGAACAGCTTCCTTTAGGGTTATCAGCCCAACAAAATCTTTTAAAAATATAGTTCCTGTTTGATTAGCTGTGTCTCATGTGATTCAGAGAAGAACTGGGCTCAGTGGTGCTTTCTTTTAATGTCTGATTTTTCAACAGTAGATCAGAAATCATTTTTTGAAGGTATCTCTTAATGGATTCAAATGTCAAACATTCCCACTAACTGTTTTCTCCACACAAGGACTCCTGGAAAACAGTTTAATCTTATTTTATTAAAAAATTATTTTAACAGATAATAGTATACACACACACACCGATGTCCTCTGCCAGGTCAAGATAGTGTGGTGTCATGCACGCTGATGTACAATTGGAAGCTATGTTATCTGTATGTATTTTCAAATTAGAGAAGAGTAACCTGTGAGGAACAGGCTTTGATGGACCTTCTGAACAAAGAGCAGAATAGACTCTACTTTGAAAAGGCAGGTCTTCCTCGGATGGATTTTGGGTGCCTTTGAAACTGATGTATTCATCATGCATATGGTCTTCAGTGATTCATTCTTCAGAAATGAACTGCCTATTCTTGTTTGCTTATTTGTCTTCATCTATCTGACTCTGCAGGCTCTTCTCAGGTCTCTCTAGTACAGTAGCAGTGCTGATATTAGGTACACCAATGACATAACTTCCCACATCACAACAACATGCAAACCAAACTGACATAGTGGGATGGAGACACACAGCCATAAAATACAAACAACAAACAAACTGCCCTGAAAGATCAAAGCCCAAAACATAACCACTATTCCACAAGGGTTCCAGGTTCTCTGACTCATTCATATCTATCTATATCTATTTATATGCAAATAATAAAAATATATAAGACTGATATCAGCAATGATTTTAGATAGGTCTGTCGATTTTGGAAGGCACTATGCCCATCTCTCTTATTATAAGCTCTCTGAAGAATTCTGTACTCTTTAACTATACCATATCAAGATACTGGTTTTAGAAGAATAAAGGGAGATAAAGTATGCTTCTTTTATATGTCCTTTAAATTTTAGTAATATAAGAAAGCCAGATGGTTCAGGATGCTGAGTATAGCACTCATGGGACTCAGGACTTCCAAGAAAATCCCCCTAAGTCATCCCATGCTCCCCTTGAAGATTGACCAGGTATGTTGTATTTGGGGGGTTGGGGGATAAAATATCCCAGGGACAATATTCCTGATGCATTCCTCACCAATATGGTTGTCAATTTTCTTAAGAATTCTTTGTAAGACTCCCCAATTATTCCTGCCCTTTGAGTAAATCTATCAAGATTAACCCTTAGAAGCCACAGAAAATTATCCTAATATCCTTCTGAGATGATTTGCTTTGCCATGTTTTTAACTAGCTCAGCAGACCACATGGAAGGCAGGTTTGCTTGAGCCTTTTACCAAGGCCCTGCCAGGATGGTCTGACAAGCACAATTCTGAGAGCATTCACTAAAGCTATGCACTGATCCCAAAGGCATCTTCAAATATTTTTTTTTTAGAGCAAACCCGTGCATATGTAAAATGGAACTCTGGTAGCGGTAATCTTTACTTACGTGAGGAAAATACTAAAAATATTTATGGTACCACCTCTTTGTGTATGCAATCATAAGAGTATATAACAAGAACAAGGAAAATTACAAATTTCACTTTTCCATTAGTGCACATAATGTATTCGAGTCTTAAAAACAGGAAAATTATGTAAATTGCCATCTATGTACAAAGTAATATAGATCAGAAATCCCCAAAATATTTAGATAGCGGAACAAGGAGCTTCTGTGGGATCAGTCACTAGGTAGAAGTTCTGAATTTTAGATACAGCAGTTGCTCTGTAGAACACCTTTGTCATAACCCATGTAAATGATCACTAAGAGTTATAATCAATGCATAGGAAATGGTTTCAGGTTTTTTGGCATCACTAAGTGACTCAATAAGTGTGCTATAATGAGCATTAATTTTAGTTTTAAATCATCTTGGGTTGTATTAACTCATAGTTTCTACTTTTATACATAGATTCTATTAGTCATTGACAGAGATGCAAAAAAGTCACAGGTAATATTCACAATTAAAGGGTTCATTAAGGAAGATTGCAATCCAACTCAGAACATGGTACAAAGTTCTCTCATTGCTGCTGAGAGATGCGAAAAAGGCCTACCATCTTATTGGAAGTCTCAGTACAAAGGAATTTATTCATGTTCTCTGAGTCAAAAACCCAGCTTCCAGAATTAAGTGCCCAGAGGCACCCCACCCCCAATAAACCTCACCCCAAATGCATTCAGCCCACTTCCATATGCTAGCAATCACAATGCATCCAATGAATTGCCCAAAGCACCCCACTCCACAAGACAGACTCCTGCCCCCAAACCCTCAACTTTGCTTGTTCTGTGAACTAGGAAGTTTATGACTCTGTTTCATACTCTGGCTTCTGCTTCTGGTGTTGCTGGTCCTCTGATGTAACTGCTGTTTTCTGGATCCACGAGATTCCCTGCGCAGCTCTCATGTGTCCAGAGTGTGTGCTTCTGGACCTTGATGGTAGTGAGATCCCCTCTCTGCATCTCAGGATAGCAGTGCAGTGAATCCCATTCACAATTACTCATGGGTGAATCCTATCAGCATCTTCCCTTACCTTTTTACCAAAGGTCATTTGACAGGGCTACAGAATTTGAGTAAAAGAGTCACATTATATAATTCACTGTCAAGACACCTCTATTCCCAGATCTTCAGGTGATAATAAAAAAACAGAGTTAACTCCAGATATTTGAAAGAAATATAAGTATATGAAGTTGATGCTTTCATGTTCATGCATCCCAGAATTTAAACTTTTGATATATTTATATTTACATAACTGCCTTAGTACCTTTATACAAAAGTACACTATATATAAAATTATTTCTAGTTGTTTACTTGGGTTTTATTCATATTAAAAGTCATTCAACAGTGTGGCACCCTAAAAAACTCTGGATAATATTAAGACTATATAGAATTTAGACAATGTAACTGTTCTCATGGAACATGAACATGGAAAAGAGGGAGAAGTTCTAACAAGAGAGGGGATTGTTGGTGATTTAAGACTGTGAAAGATGTACATCAAAAGTATTCCCTTTCACCACATCTAATCAAACTGTATACTGAGAAAAGAATACAAAAAGTTGGTCTACATGAAGAAAAAGGCATCAGGATTGGAGGAAGACATGAACAATCTGGGGAATCCTGATGATACAACTATACTTGATGGAAGGAAGAAGAATTTGAAGCAGGTACTGATGAAGAACAAAGTTTGCATCCCTCAGTAGTGGTTGCAACTCAATGTAAAGGGAAACATTTTCACAAGTAAATAGAGAGCCAACCTTATGATAAACAGAGAAAGAACAGAAGTTGTCAAGGATTGCATCTTGTTTGAATCCATGTTTAACATTCAGAGAAATAGCAGACAAGGAATCAAATGATGCATTGGAAATTTTGTTGAACAAGGACTCTTTAAAGTGTGAAATAGGAAGAATGTAATTTTGAGGACAAACATGGGTCTGACCAAGTCATGCCATTTTCACTTGCCTGAAAGCCACAACCACCACTTGTCTGTCAGTTTGTCTTACTGTGATGGCTTGTGTATGGCTGTGATATTGGGAGCTATGCCACACATATTTCAAATGCCAGCAGTGAACGGGTTTCTGCATAGATTCCAGAATAAGAACAGACAGCTAAGAACTTGGGTCCCCAAGTCAGGGAAGAAGACACTGAAAACCTTATCCATAACTAAGAGTTAGATACCCCCCCACACACACACCCATGCCCCACCAAAGCACAGGAAAATTCTCCACTGGGCAGATACCCTCTCACTCTCCACCATCCTACCCCAGCACCTTAGGAGAGCATCACACAACTTGGTCTGAGTTAATGCAACCACTAGCGGTGCCTGGGAAGAATTTCTCTTGTCACAGCGATTTTTAGGGGATAAAAGTAGTTTTACTAGCACCTTATTTTTATGTGATAGCTGATTTAAGACGGCACATTTAATGTGCGTGTGTGAAATTTTGTTTCCTGCTTAGGAAAGTAGCTGTGGACACTTTTGTGATGTTGATCACAGCTTACAAGGACATCACTATGGAAAACATTCTAGTATATGAGTCGCTTTCTCATTTCAAAAAGGTGAACTGTTCATTGATGCTAAACCTAGTTCTGGATGCCTGTCAACTTGACGAATGGAACAAAGTGCCTACACAACTTATGCTTTGTTGTTCAAACTCTGACTAGGATCCCTTGAAGAGAAGGGGGCAATATCTTGTATGGTGTTTGGTTTAGTGAATTTAAAAAAAAATCATTGTGACTGAGCCATACATCCTTTGCATTAATCACATTTATACACATGCTGCTATCCTCTTTTTCAAAATGTTTTATTTCTACTTGAGCCCTTGGTATCAGCTCATCACTTTTCTTCCATCTTCCACTCTTCCACACCCTCATTAACGCTTGATAAATTATAAGTAACTATTATGTTAATTTCTTTGTGGTTTAGTGAATTTCAATGCATGAGTTGGGAATAAGAAAATTTGCTGCAAAATTTGTGCATTGAGTTTTGACTGACAAGCAAACAAAAATGTTGACTAGCAACATGCTGTGTTTTAAAAAAACAGCTCCAAAGGCAAACCAGACTTTTTTCCAAGGTCATAATTGGTGATGAAACCTAATATTATTCTTATGAAACCCAAATCAAACAATGAAGCCAGTGGAAAACTCCGTTGTCACCTCACCCCAAAAAGCTTGACAAGTGAAATCAAAAATCAAAATGAAATCATTTGTAATTTGGAGGTGAGAGGGATAGTCCATTTGGAGTTCATTCCACCAGGTCAGACTTCTAATAAAGCTTTCTATTTAGATGTTCTGTAAGGATTGTGTAATAGGGTGCAACCCAAACAAGCCTGATGTCTGGCAGACTGGAGACTGCTTTTGCCACCATGACAAAGCACTTGCTCATGCAGCCATCTCAGTGGACCAATTATTGGCAAAACCCAGCATACCTACCTTGCCCCATGCACCTTACCTAACCTTGTTCCATACAATTTCCGTCTGTTTCAGCGAATGAAGAGAGGCATGCAAAACAGTGATCTGATGACATAGAAGATGTGAAGGGAAAAAATGAGGGAGGTGCTGTCAGCCATCCAAATATGAGTTTAAAAAATGTTTCCAAGACTGGAATAGCAAATTTGACAAATGTATTAAATGCAATGGAGAGTACTTTGAAAGGAATAGGGTTTTGTTATAAAACATTGAAATACGTAGCTTTGGGAGGAAATGGTGAGTTTCTTTGGGTACCTCTGTATTTCCAAATAATGAAAGTCTAAACAAGAAAGCAGAATGTAGTCAGAGATGCTGCCAGCATATGGGCCCTTCAGTTCAAGGGCACTCAAAATGTGACAGAAGAGGAGTTGGTTTCATTCAGAGAAATCAATCATGGTAACATGAGCCTGGTAAAGTCTGCAGGAGTGGAATTTGGGGGACTTTAATTTGCTGATGGGGCAAATCTCAAGATAAAGAGAAAGCTATAAAAATCTTCTAATAATTGTAACTTGGAATGAGCACATTATGAATTTAGGAAATTGGGAAGGGGTCAAGACAAATGTTAAAAAATAGCAAACAAGTGAAACAAACAAAAATGAAATGAATTTATGAAGGTTGGTATACTAGTTATTGATGAGCTGAATTGGACTTGAATTGGCCATTTTAAAATTTAAAAATAATAAGATTTACTATGCTAAGTATAACACAATAAAGAGGACTGGAATGGCATTCATTGTCAGAAAGGATCTTGCTAAATCCATCATGAAGTATACTGCTATCTATGCTTTGATTATACCTTTAGGAAAGCAAGCAATACAATTTTTGCTTGAATTTGTGCACCAAGGACAAAAGCTAGTAATGAAAAATTGAACACATCAGTTAGAAATTGATCAAAACGCATAAAGATGCATTGATAATTATTGGTGAGCTGAATACAAAAGTTGGAAACAAAGAAAAAGAAAGAGTAGTTGAAATGTATGTGCTTGGTGCTAGAAATTTAGAGAATGCATTATATAATTTTGTAAAAAAAAAATAACTTGTTTATAACAAATACCCTTTTTTTCCAGCAACACAAAAAGTGAGTATACATATTGACTTCCCCAGATAGTATGCACAGAACTCAAAATGGGTACAAAAGACATGATGGGGATATACAATAAAGAAACTCAATATCAGTAGTCAAAACCATACCAGGGGTTGAGCGTGAAACTCACAGTCAATCACTCTTTAGTGGTTTGTTAGTTCAGGATAAAGTGGAAGAATATAAATGTCGCAAAAGCAGATTGATGCATTGAACACTAATGACAGAAGACCTGATGAGCTATGAGAGGACATCAAGACCATCATTCAGGAAGAAAGTAAAAGATCTTTAAAAAGAAAGAAGTGGATCAAAGTGGATTTCAGAAACTTGCAAATAATCATGGAGTACTTAAGGCAAATGGAAGAAAGGATGATGAGAAGAAGCTGAATCAAATCTTCAAAGAAATCTCGAGACAACAAAGTTAAATATTACAATGAAATGCACTAGGTCCTAGAATTTGAAAATAAAAAGCATATCTGAAATGGAAAGAATTCAAGAAAGAGTTAAAGCTTTGGATTGCAATGTTGAAAGTTCTGTAGGCAAAATATTGAGTGATGCAGAATGCATCAAGAGGAAATGGAAAGAACACACAGAGTCACTCTACCAAACAGAGCTAGTCATCATTCTACTATTTCCATTGGCAGCATAGGAGAAAGAACCCATGGGGGTGAAGGGGAAGATTCAGAAGATAACATAAAATAAGGCATAGCATTGCTGATATCACATGGATATTGGCTATGTAAAGTTAATCAGCAGTGTGGGCCATAATAAACTGTGCATAACTTTCAGAAGAATAGGAATTCCAGAGCACTTCATTGTGCTCATGAAGAAGCTGTACATAGAGCAGGAGTTATTTATGCAAAAAGATCAAGGGACTATTACGTGGTTTAAAATCAGAAAAGAAGTGCCTCCAGGTTGTATCTTCTCTATATATTTATTCAATCTATATGCTGAGCAAATCACCAGAGATGCTGCATTATAGGAAGAAGAACGTGGCATCAGGATTTGAGAAAGGCTTATTTATATCCTATGAGACACAGATAAACCAATTTTGCTTGCTGAAAGTGAGAAGCACTTGCAGATGAAGACAAGAATTGCGGCCTTCATTGGGGATTATAACTCAATTGAAAGGCGACCACACTCCTCACAACTGGACCAATGGGTAACATGTTGATAAATGGAGAAAATGTGGAAGTTATCAAAGACCTCATCTGATTTGAATGCTTGATCAACGCTCATGGAAGCAGCAGTGACGAGATCAAAGGATGTATTGAATTAGGTAAATCTGCTGTTCAAGACTTCTGAGTGTTGAAGAGGAAGGATGCTACCTTGAGGACTAAAGTATGCCTGACCCATTCCATGGTATTCTCCATTGCACCACATGCTTGTGAAAGTTAAATTGGACATTGAATAAGGAAGATTATAGAAGAATAAATGCATTTGAATTGTGGTGTTGGAGAAGAATCTTGAAAGTGCCAGGAATGGCTAAGAAGACATGCAAACCTGTATCTTAAGAAGTAAGACCAGAGTTCTCCATAGAAGCAATTATGACAAGATTTCATCTTACGTATTTAGGAAACATTATCAAGAGAGATGAGACCTGGATAAGGAATCATGTTTAGTAAAGTGAGTGTGTGTTTGTGTGTGTGTGGTGAGGAGCAAAGCAGTACAAAAGAGAAAAGGCCTTGAAGACATAGAATGACAGAGTGGCAGCACCAATGGGCTAAGGTACAGGAACAATCGTGAGGAGAGTGCTGGTCTATGCTGTGTTTCATTCTGTTGGGCATAAGGTCGCTAATGGTGTGACCCAACTTGATGACATCTAATATTATCAAAAGAATATATGTTGTAGTTGGTCACTGAATAAAGAAGGCCACAAAGTTTTAATTTTAATTTTAGTGCCTGTGGAACACAATGAAAGTACTATAGACTGCCAAAAGTACATGTACTTGAATGGTAGGATATAGAAACTTGGTTTCAGATATTTTGGACATATGACTAGGAAAGACAAGATGATCATACTTAGTAGTTAAAAGGGAAAAGCCAAACAGAGGGCAACTTTCAAGGGTCACCTTGTTGCTGCTTCAAGCATAGCAACAACTGTGACCATGGTTCTGGACCAGCCAATGTTTTGTTTCACTGCACTTAGCATGCATAGGAATCAGAACTGACTTGATGGTGCCTGAAAGCAGCAAGAGTACTATTTATCATGTCTGTTATTTTTGGTGCCATTGAATCTATTCCAACTGATAGTAGCTCTATGTTCAATAGAGTAAAATACTACCTAGTCCTGTGATTCCTTGTAGTTTTTTGTTACCTGCACTCATGTGAGTCCGCATGGTTAAAGATATTTTGGTCTATTTTCTCAAGGGTCATCCTCGTTTAGCTTATCCCATGCTTTACAAATGCCTGCTGTCCTTTTCTAGACACTGCTCTCTCTTGATGACACATCCAAAGTACCTGAGGTGAAGTATCCCTCTCTTTGATTATGGCTATGCTTCTTCTGAGACAGATTTGTTTGTTCTTCTGGCAGTTCAAGGTACTTTCAATATCTTTTCTTGACAACATAATTCAAAAAATTTACAATTTATCTATTTTTGTTAATTTTTGATGTGTTTAAATGCTTTTGTAAAAAAATTTGGATAGAAATTTGAGGTCAGCTAAAGAGAAACTTTGACTAATATGCTGATTTAAAAAGGTATTTTATATTACTGGAAAGCATTTTTGCTTTTCCCACCCACTATATTTTATCTTTTTGATCCAAAATAAAGATAGAAATTGTATCTTACACTTGATTGATCAATCTGATAACAGTTGGATCAAATTATTTTTTCAACACATGAGGTTTAATATGCATTTAATTATGGTGTATTTTGAAGTGTAAGTTGATATCACCAATTTAACATTACGCATGGATAAAAATAGTGAGAATGAATTCCATATCTAACATTGCACAGGGGACTCTAAAGAAAATTGTTACATTTCTCAGTTCAGATTTCAGTAGAAATGTATTAAGTTCTCACAGGCTATGAGTTTCTGTGACTGTAAGTGTCTATAGGAGCAAGTTCAATCTTTCTCCCACAGAGCTGCCGGTGGTTTTGGACTGCCAACAATGCAGACTGCAGCCCAAGAGGTAGCCACTACATCACCAGGGCTCCATGCATTGGGTTCACAAGGCTCCAAAGGCCTTTGCAAACAGGCCACCTCATCTTTAGGAGGAATGGAGTGGCTGAAGGCTCTAGGAACCCAACTCTTCAGTTAGCAACTGAAGACAACCCACTCTACCACAAAAAGTGATGAAACAATACATTCCACACAATAATAATAATGATAGGTCATACAAAATGTTGTAAACTAATTATATATTAAACAAAGTAATAAAACCCAAATTCATTGGCACAGCAACCATATACAGGAATTCCAGATCTGCAGATCTTTACATTTCATTCTTTTTCTTTAAATCATTTTATTGGGGCCTCATACAGTTCTTTCACGAGCCATCCATCCAACCATTGTGTCAAGGACATTTTTACATTTGTTGCCATCATCATTATCAAAACATTTGCATTCTACTTGAAACCTTGATCTCAGCTCATTTTCCCCTTCCCACTACTCATGAACCTTGATAATCTATAAATTATTATTATTTTGTCAGGTCTTACACTGTCCAATGTCTCCCTTCACCCAGTTTTCTGATGTCTGTCCCCCAGGGAGGAGGTTATTTCTAGATTCTTCTTATTGGTTCCCCATTATATTACACCTTCCCTCCACACTCCTGGTATTGCCACTCTCACTACTGGTCCTGAAGCATTCATCTGTCCTGGATCCCCTGTATTTCCAGTTCCTATCTGTACAAGTGCACATCCTCTGGTCTAGCCAGATTTGTAAGGTAGAATTAGGATCATGAAGGGGGTGTGGGGGTGGGGAGGGCGGAAGCATTAAAGAACTAGAGAAAGGTTGTATGTTTCATCATTGCTACATCCTGACTGCTACACGCTTCCTTCCAGCAACCCTTCTGTAAGGGGATGACCAGTTACCTACAGATGATCTTTGGGTCCCCATTCCACATTCCCCTTCATTCACAATGATAAGATTTTTTTGTTCTTTCATGCCTGATACATGATCCCTTCAATATCTTGTGATCACACAGGCTGGTGTGCTTCCTTCATGCGGGTTTTGTTGCTTCTTAGCTAAATGATTGCTTGTTTACCTTCAAGAATTGAAGACCCCAGATGCTATATCTTTTGATAGCCAGGCACCATAAGGTTTCTTCACCACATTTGTTTATGCAGCCCCTTTGTCTTCAGTGATTATGTTAGGTAGGAGAGCATAATGAAATGCCAGTTTAGAATAGAAAAAAATGGCTCAATGTCCATATGCTATCATAATACTAAATCAATAAGTATATGCACATAGATCTATTCTCCCATCATTAAAATCAGCAGTGAGGAGTATGTAAGAGGTCTAGTAGGACTTGAACAAAAGTAATATAGCCAAGAGGAAACATTGAAACCCAAATGAAGGCTGAGCATGATGGTGTGGGAAAAAAAGGAAAGGAAAAGGAAAAAGAGAAAAGAAATAGGAGGCAAAGGGCATTTATAGAGGTCTAAATACAGGAGTGTACATATGTAAATATACTTCATCCTATTTTTGTAGAGTTGATGGTATGTTTGAAACATTGGTTTTTCAGATAGTAGTCCAAAACTTAACTTACAGTGCTGGCAAGCACCATATATATTTTTGCATTGTTGTTAGGTGCCCTTAGTAAGTTTCAGTTGATAGTCTCCTAATGTGCAAATGGATAGACACTGCTCAGTCTTGCACTATCTTTACAGTAAGTGTTCAGTCCACTGTCTTAGCTGCTGTTTCAATGCATCTCCTTGAGAGTCTTTCGATTTTTCACTGGCACACTACTATATGAAGCTTGATGTCCTTTTCCAGGTATTGATCTCTCTTAATATGTTCTAAGACTTGTCTCATAAGACAAAGGCTTGGCATTCTCAATTTTTCAGATTGTCTTCTCTGAAAAATGTGTGGGTTCCAGTGACACTCCATGGGACTTTCTGCATTCTTTGCCAGTGCCATACCTAAAACACATAAATTCTTAAGAAGTCTTCCTTATTCATTGTCAGCCTTGTACTTGTATATGAGGTCATTGAAAATATCATGCCTTGTGTCAGGTGCCCTGTACTCCTTAAAGTGAAATCCTTGCTCTTCAATAATAAAATAAGTCTTGGTCAGAAGATTTTCTCAATGTAATATATTGTTTGATTTATTTTTTTTACTATGTAGCATTCCATTCTTTTCTTTCTTTATCTTAAAAGTTCAATTTATTGGGGACTTAAACAGTTCTTATCACAATCCACCCATCCATCCATTGTGTCAAGCATATTTGTACATTTGTTGCCATCATCATTTTCAAAGCATTTTCTTACTACTTGAGCCCTGGGTTTTGGCTTCTCATCACCTCCCCCCCACTCCCTGTCTTGTGAACCATGGACAATTTATAAATTTATAAATTATTGCTATTTTTCATGTCCTATATTGACCAATGTCTCCCTGATTGCCCTTTCATGAATATTGATTGCTGAACCAGGAAAAATGAAATACTTGATAACATCGATGTGTCATGTTGACCATGACTTTTTTAAATTGGTCCATTTCTAGGAGATTACTTTTCTTTACAATGAGTTGTAGCTGTGTTGCCATTGGTGATTTTGTCTTTTAAAGTTTTAAATAGTAAGTGCTTCTACTTCTTCATATAGTTCAAATTCTGAAATTATTTGTATAATAATTGTATACAGATTGAAAGGATATAGTGAAAAGAGATAATTCCCTACACACACACACACACACACACACACACACCAAATTTCAAACCATCCAATATTTGCTGATTTTCTTCATACACTACCTCTTGATATATAGAGAGAGTCCACATACACACAAAGAAGTGTTCTCAAACTTCCTTTCTTTTCTATGACATAGTTTATTTTATTCTACATATTTGAATGCATCTGCATAGTCAATATAACAAAGTAAACATTTTTCTAGTATTTGCTGCTTTCAGACATTATTACCACTGCCAATATTAAATATGTATATGTATTTAGCAAAACTTTACTTGCATGTGATATTATTTATATTGGTTTATAATTTCTACATTCTATTGGGCTACCTTTCTTTTCTTGTCACAGTCCAGTTACTTGTATCATCAGTTTGTTGATGAAACAGGTCAGGTGGTAACTGTCCATTTCTGGGGACTTGAGTTTAAATAATTCTTTCAGTGCAACTTGACCTTCTTCCTTTAACATTAGTTCTTGAGTATATGCTTTTCCTTGCAATAGCTGTTGATCAACTACATTCTTTTTGGTATTTTTAGACTCTTCCATCTTCTTTGATGCATCCTGCAACATTCAATATTTTGTCCATGATGTCTTTCAACTTGACATCTTGATTGTTGATTTTTTCCTTCAATTTTTCAGGATGCAGCATACTGAGCTCTTCCGTTTGGACTTTCTACCTCCAAGCATTTGCACTGCTTTGTCTCTTTGAGCTGTCCTTTGAAACTTTCTGTTCAGCTCTTATATTTTGTCATTTCTCCCATTTGTTTAGCTAGACTAAATTCAAGAATGGCTCTCAAAATGTCTTTCAACATTCACTTTGGTATTTTCTTTTTTAAAATTTAAATCATTTTGTTGGGGGTTCTTACAGATTTATAACTATCCATAAATTAATTATATCAAACAAACTTGTACATATGTTGCCTTCATCACTTTCAAAATATACTCTTTGCACTTGAACCTTTAATATCAGTTCCTCTTTTTCCCCTTCCTTTACATGCCCTCATCCTCATGGGCCAGTGATAAATTATATAATATTAATATTTTTTCATATGTTATGCCATCTGCTGTATCCCTTCACCCACGCTTTGGTTATTTGTTCCTCTCAGAGGAAGGGGAGATTGATTACACATTCATCATTGCTATCAATATTCCCATGACACTCCACACACTCCACCTTCCCACATGATGTCCTTATTCCCATTACTCTTCCTGCAGGGGTTGGCGGGGGTGGGGGGGGTGTATCTCTCCTATCTCCTTGTGCCAAAAGCTCTTGTCTGTACCAATGTACATACTCCAATCTAGCATGATTTGAAATGTAGAATTGGGATTATGATAGTTGGGGACTGAGGGATTGCAGGGAAGCATGGAAGAACCAGAAGAATGTTGTGTGTTTCATTGGTGCTGGAATGCAGCCTGGCTGAATCATCTCTTCTGTGTGACATCCTTATTTGAGAGGAGGTCCTTTCCGGTGCTTATAAATGACCTTTTTCTTTCTTCATATATGATGTTACTGATACCATCCGATAGTTCTATAGGTCTTGTGCCATTACTTTCTAATGTGTCAAGTCTGTTCATGAGATGTTCTTTAAAACCAGGTGGGAGGTATGCAAGGTGGTATTGTTGGTCTCATGAACTTATTTAATATACTACAGTTTCTACCTGAACTTAGATATGAGTATATTCTGATTTAAAGCCACCCCTGGTCTTAGTTTGTCTGATATATTAGGTATAATTATTTTCTGTTTATAAAATTCTCTTCTTAAAAGCTACTTTATCACTATTGAACATAATTTACCAGCTACATTTGTTTTCACTAATAAACATTCATGAATTTCTTGTACTATGGAATTTTCTCATTGAAACTTGCATAACATCAATTAAGATGTGATCAAATTAGTCAACTTACATTTATGAGTACTGAAAAAAGTTTGTTTAGAATAATTATTGTACATCACAAGTCATACATTGAATTTTTTGTCTTTGTTATATATTGGGTGTTGTTTATTGGTTTTCTGTTCTGCCCATCTCTAAGTAGGCTGCGAAAATAATGAAGTAAATATTGAAAAGAAAACCTATGGTTTCAGTATTGTGTAATTAGAATGATATTTTGATTCTCTGTTTAGCTTGATTCTCTAAAGAAGCAAAACTAGTTATGTATTATATATTCCTATATGTATATGTATGTATGTGTGCATGATGTCATAAAAAATCACTTCCATCATGAACCTATAGGAGAGATTTTTGAGATTTTAACTCTTTATGAAAGGAGAAGACCTGTATTTCTTGAGAGGATTGGATGATGATTAAGAACTCCAGATCTTGTGCTTAGCAGGCCCATGTTTAACCCACTTTGCTATAAGGACTCCTGTCTATCAAGCTATCTCTCTATCATATAATCTATTGAGAGAGAGAGAGAGAGAAAATAAATTTATATAAAGAAAATGGATCACTGGTTCCTATGTCAGATATTAATCTGGAGGGCTTTCCTGATTCACCTAGTTTGAAAGCTGATGATGACAAAGGCTATAGGAATAGCACAAGCTGACATCAGGCTGCAGAGACAGATGGATCCAAGGTCATCTAGTTTCATTTGTGACCAGAAAAGTAAGTAAACTAAGGTTGGTAGGTAAGATAACCAGGCAGGCTACTGATGGCTCCCAGAATCACCAGGTAATATGGCATCTTGTCAACTCAGGATGAAGAAGCAGAAGTCGATGATCTCATTGTAAGACCTAGATCCAACTAAAAATAAGAAAGAATTCCAACAATACTCAAGTAGAAATAAAGTGGGATACACCTGTGGAAACTTCTTTTCAATGGCATCTTGGCTGTAACTTGAGAGAGGAAGTTTCACTTTACCACTATATTTTTTGCAACTGATTGGCTGCCCTGAAGAACCCATTGTGGAATTGATTTCCCTGTGTTAAGCCACATCATGGGGGGTTATTAGGCTTGAATTGCCAAACCAATGGGAATCTTGCCTCAACTAAATTTATTCAAAATCTAGTTCTCAGACACACAAATTCCATGATAGGAAAAAAAACCTTCAAGTCATGTGTGCATTGGAAAGGAAATATCAAGTGCCAGTTTATGTTTATGAAGCTAATAGATTTTGGTAGAACAATGCAGGGCCTATTGTGTATGTTCCTTCATGATAAATCATAACACACTCTATTGCATAGCATATGTAAATCTATGATTCAGTATATTGCTAGTGATGTAGCAAAGAGTATACTTTTTTGTGGTGGGGGAGGGGCATCACAGCCCTCTTGTGGCCGTGGGAGCTACCCAGTGATGCTCTTGAGAGCCACCACTGGATTTGAACCACCAAACCCGTGGGCTGCAGTCCCACACTCAACCACTTATGACACCGGGGCTCAGCCCCACAAAGAGTATACTTTTTAGTTACTTAATAAACTGACTGTGCTGGTCCAGTTTTTTGGAGAACCAAGATCAGTGATCTAGTTGGTTTGAGTCTATATCACTGAATCATGGGTTTTGCGACTCTAGAGATGTTTATGTATATTTATGTGTGTATATATGTATTCATACTTACAGAGAGATATACAAACACACATACATACACATACCCACAAATATGAGTATACACATATGTATTTATCCACACATATATGTCACTCATATATATTTTTTCTTGTTAAGTACCATCAAGTCATTTCTGACTCAGTGATCTCATATACCACAGAATGAACCAGCCCTAATCTTGCCCCATTCTTACAATTGTATATGAGTTTGAGTCCATCAATACAGCCACTGTGCCAACACATATCATGCAGCTCATTACTTTTTTCACTGCCCCTCCACTTTATTAAGCATGATGTCCTTCTCTAGGGACTGTTCTTTCCTGAAAACAAATCCAAAGTACTTGGAATAAAGCCTCACCATACATGCTTCTAAGTTAAAGTGACCAGATTTTAACATTGGTGAAGTGAGACACCATTGACTGGGGGGAACGGGGGGAGTCTTGATTAAAATTTTGGTCTATATGGAGCAACAAAAATTTTCACAGAATGCAAAATTAATATTGCCATATATTTATTTTAATTTCAACATAAGTACAATTTACAAATATAATACCATAAAAATTATGCATTGTATTATTTTATTCTTTGCCATATTTCTCATTTGAGTGAATTTTTTTAGTAAATTGCTGTCGTTGTTTAAAAGGTCATGAAATTTTTCTCAAGAATTTGTTAAATTATATTTCACATATAAAATAGCTTTCAAAGTCTCAACACTTAATTGTGATTTTTCTGATGTCAACACTTTACTTACCATAGATAAAAGGCATTCAGTCGCAGCATTAGTTCCTGGTAAGGACAGCACATATTCCACAATTTTTAGTGCATAATTGTATGGAACATGATTTGTTTCAAAATGATGAAATATTTCTAACCATTTGTTTTCCATTGTGATGTTTGCTGTTGCCCAAGATTTAACCTTTTCCTTATCAATATATATTTTAATAGTGACATAAAAAGATCAGTTTCATTAAAAAGATCAGTTTCAGAAATATTACTCATGGGCAATTTTTAGTACTATGATTGAATGATTTTTGCACATCCTTCCAATAAAGTTCTTGTTTTAATGTAACCAAATGAAATTGTTCAATATCATTGTAATGTACCTTCCACTGTTCTAAATAATCTATGCAGCTACTATAAAACTTTTTGATGTGAGTCATGATATCTCCACTATTTATTGCACCGTGTTCTTCTAGCTGGCTTATACTATTATGGATAGTTAACAGAAGAAAATTATTTTCTAACCACTCTTGACAGTGAAATTTTAAATATTAACTTCATTTGCTACTTTGATTACCGAAATTTTGTCACCTTCAATAAGTCGTATAGCATTTGGGAAAGAGAGCTGCTTGATTGTGTACAAACTCTAGCCAAATTTTTGACCACTTTAAAAAAAAAATCTCTGGTAAATTTCTAGGACATTTATCCTGTGACAGAAAGTAGTATTTCTCTTTTTTTTTTTTTTCAGAAAGTAGTATTTCAAAGGATCACATATTTTCCAAATTCTTTCAACAGCTGGCAAAAGAGCTAACCAGCCTGTTTAATTGTATTCAATTATTTTCTGATATTTGACTTCCGCAGTTTCACAAAATTCCTTAAGCATTTCAACGTGCACAATGTATACATAGAAATTAGAATATATTTTAATAACAATATTTTCCACATCTATGGGCAACAAGTCAGCAGCTTTTTAAATGGCATTATGTATTATATGCACTGCACAGCAAACACCAATAATGTTTTAATTAAGGTTTTTGCTTAATTTATAAAAATATTATTTGTACCTCTTCTCACTTTCCCTCCAAAATTTGCATTCGAGTTGTCTGCATAATATGCAATCATTTTATGTTTTAATTCTTTTTACCAAAATATTAACTTCTGAAAATTATTTCAGAAGTTTCACGGGGCAAAAAAATGAAATCTAAAATTCTAGTTTTTATTCCAGTTTCTGAATCAGAAAGTCTAATAATGGTTGGAAATAACTTTATATTCTTATGATTAGAATTTGTTGCATCAGAATATATGGATATAAAATTAATTTTTTCTAGATTTTTTTTAAATTCTGAAAATGCATATGGGGAAAGCACATTACACACACTTTCCTTGGATTTTTTTCTAGCACAGG
Source organism: Nesogale talazaci (assembly GCA_004026705.1). Classification (NCBI taxonomy): domain Eukaryota; kingdom Metazoa; phylum Chordata; class Mammalia; order Afrosoricida; family Tenrecidae; genus Nesogale; species Nesogale talazaci. The sequence continues at coordinate 37,610 of PVJH01009254.1, read as the reverse complement.
CAATTTTTTTTGTTGAATAACATTTTTGACAACTTGTGATGTACAGTCCATAGATCTGAAGGAATGATTGTGATTAATAGCATGAAAAGACATAAGTCCTTCTGCTATTCCTAATTTCTTTTCTTCATCTCCTTAAATTGTTTTCTGAAAAAAAATTCCTGTATTTTGGAAGAAGACGCAGAAGTATTTAAATATCCTCTATGTTTCTGTGTCTCCAAGTGCTTTGAAATATTCTTCCCACCATGTGAAATGGAAAATTCACCATTACATTTCTCACATTTTACCATGCAATTGCTTTTGCTTTTTTAATAAAAGGAAATTCATTACTTAGATCATCGTTGAATTTACATCCCCTTTTCCTACTGATTATGTTAAAAATCTAAAGTAAATAATTTAAAGTTATATTATAAACTATTATATGCATATTGCTTAAAAACACAAGGGTAGGCTAGAGGAACAAATTTCATAGACACGCATATGGATATAAGGAAAGGCTTTATAGACAAAAGGAATGGGACACTAAGAAAGCATCCCAGCCCAGTCCAGTACAAAGTCATAAGTCAGATATTAACCCATATACCTGAAATCAGTCTGTAAAGTCTCCTTTCGACTCACAAATTCACAGGTCAGTGGGTGCAGAATCCTGGCACTGGCAGGGGTCTCTAAATGGCTCCTTGCTTCCAGGGCTCAGGGACTATCAACAGCAGAAGCAACTCATTGCTGGCAGAGATCTCCATGTGGCCACCCCAGCTTCAGAGGTCTGGCTCCATCAGGGCAAAGTCATGTGGTCTCTCTGCCGGCTCCTCCAGCTTCTCAGACGCTGCCATCTTGACTTGTCTGTGATTAATCGTCTCTAAGACTAACTCCCAACAACTGGGGAAGATACTTTCTCATCTTCATACGGGAAATATTGCCAGATTTCTCAGATGTATCAGGAAAAATCCATGCCTACAGATAGGCCGCATTGGCTACTCAATGGCTATCTCCAGATTAGCTGGCTAGACTCCATCCTTACATTTCAATCATAAAATTAACATAAGCACATGACTGCCACACACAGAAAGTAGGTACATAATTACATGAAGACATTTTATTGTTAGTTTAAAAATTAAATTAATTTGATAGTTATAAAGTAAGTATATTTTTAAAATTATTTTAATTTTAATCCTATATTTATTTCTAAATAATAACAATACTAACTTGCATTATTTTTCCTCTGAATTTGCCATAATGTAAGTCATGAGTGTCACTTTCAAGGCTGGAGCTAGACTTTTTGCCACCACTATGAAATGTAAATAATATGAGTACAGCCTGCTAAATTCAAGAAAATCTATGTATTTATGAAATAAATAAATTACCTAAATTATCTGAATAGTTTATTTGTTGACATCACTCGTTTAACTAGCACTAGCATGCAGTACAATGTATATCATTTGAAAGACAGATACAAAATGTTTTTTTCATTACCAATGGCAAAAAGTGCCATTGTTCATTAAGTACAAACAATGGTGATCAGATTCTAACAACTGATAGACAACGCAAACTTTGATAACCAGGTCTCAACAATTAACTGTTATTATTAAAGTTTAACATTATAAGATTAATAAAAATAATATAAAACTCATATCCTGGTGAAGTAGCCACATGGCCACCAAAAACCATCTATTATTCCCTTCCTAATCCTGTCCTGCATTCTTCCCCCAAATTGCGATTTTTTTTAAATGCTGTGGTTATACGGGACAAATTTCTGGAAAGTGGGACTGCCCTGCTGAAAGCGAGATGTCTGGTCACCTTATTCTAAGGACCATATTGGGCGCACTACTTCTAATACATATCTATTTGGTTTTCTAACTGCCCGTTGTACTTTCAATATTCTTTGTCAACAACTTTATTCAAATGCATAGATTTGTATTTGGTCTTTTTTATGTTCATCCCGCATAGCAATATGAAGTGGTTGGAAACGCCTTCCTTTCCAGTACTTTAAAGAGGTACTGATGTGAACCACCTGACTGACTGCTAGCCCCACAGTCCTCCTACAACTGTGGGACCTAAAGGGGGAGGGGGGAGGCTCCCCGTTAAATCATGTTGCAGTGACAAGATCCTGGCAGCTGGATGACAGTGCACTCCTGCCGGCTGGTTAATTTAATGCATGAAGGCAGGTGATGCCCTTCTCATGGGCACTGAACACAGTCGCTGACTGACTGCCACCATTCTTCCAAGACTCAGCCGCAGACCACGGTACGGACTGCAGCCCCTACTCCATGCCAGAAGCACATCCCACTGTGAGAGGCTCAGAAACTGCAGCAGGGGGCGGAGTGTATGATACAGGCAAAGTTCGGCAGATGTAGACTAAAGATGACCCTGGGTCTGTCCCCACATGGCCTCCAGCTGAGGGGACTGCTGGGAGGATGGGGGTGGGGGGGTGGGGAGGAGTCTGGCAGAGCCAATTGGAGAAAGAATCCTTTGGAAATAATAAAGTGAACTGAAGGTGGAAAAAAAAATAGGTCTTGTGGAGCGCTACTTCCTTGAATTTTTTTTTTGTGTGGATTCAAAGAAAAATTCCTAGGCAATGTCCATATTTCCTCCATTTATCATGATGTTACCTATTGGTTGAGTTGTGACGTTGTCAGCTTTCTTAATGATGAGATGCGGTCCATTAGCAATTGCTTCAAGTTTTCCAAACTTTCAGCAAAATAGATTGTGTCTTTGGAAATTTATAGGTTGTTAATAAGCCATTCTCACATCTTGATGCTGCATTTCTTCTATGTATAAGCCAGCTACTCTGATTATTTGTTCAGCATACAAATTGAAAAAGTACAATACGAGGCTACAACCCTGATACATCATTTTCTTGATTGTAAACCATGGAGTATTCTCTTCTTGTCTTCACACAGCTGCCTTTTGGTACGTGTTCCAGTTCCACATGACATAATCAAGAACCTTGGAATTTCCATTCTTCTTAAGGCTCTCCATTGTTTGCTATTATCCATGCATTTGAATAACTTTATACAGTCAATAAATCAAATAAATATCTTTCTGCTGTTCTCTGCTCTAACTTAATTTCCATCTGAAGTCAGCAATGATATTGCTTGTTCCATGTTCTTTTCTGAATCTGGACTGATCATCTGGCAGTTCTTTATCAATGCACTATTGTAACAGTGGTTGATCTTAAGTGCAATTTTTTCTTGTGTGTGACATCAATAATATTGTTCAATAGTTTGAATATTTTGTTGGATCATCTTTCTTTTGGAATGGGTAAAAATATGGATAGCTCCAAGTCAGTTGGTTCAATAGACTAGTGAGTGAACCTGGTGTTTCATCAGCTTGTTGAAACATTTCAACTGATATTTCATCAATTCCTGGAACTTTGTTTTTGACTAATGATTTTGTTAGAAAGCTAGAAATAGGGACTGGGGGTGTCTCTCACCATGCCTGGAGTCAAGAGGTTGGAGGTCAGAAAGGCTAAGGGGCATTCATCAATTCAAGCCAGAAACAGCTGGTTAGTACACCTGGATGGACCCAAACTAGATCTGGTAGGCTTAATTCAGTAATTGCGGTCAACCAATACCTTTGACCATGCCTCCCAGCCAAAGTCCCAAAATATCAGAACCTTGGAATCTCCTGATCGTTTGGCTGCTTCTCTGATTTCTACTAGGCCATGCTTCAGTCTCACTCTCTAGCCTTGGTCTACCCCATATAGCTGTGCAGTCCCATGAGGTTTCCTATGTTCAGTGACTGTATAACCTGAAACATCTGTATTTTTATAAAACCTCACTTGGATAATAAATCACGCTTTGGTGTGAGTTCTTTCTCATGCGAAACCAAGATATAAGGTGTTTCTCATCCAAGAAATCTAACAATTTCAGTGTAGTTTGAGCTTCTTTCTTCAATATCATTGGATTTTTATTCTCAAAAGCTACCTTTTGAAAGGATGAAAGGCCAACTATATCCACTTATTACAGTGTTTTACATCTTGTTTTAATGCTTCCTGCATTCAGTATTTTCCCCGTAGAAACTTTCAATCTTATAATTCAAGACTTGAATGTTTACTTGAAATCTTTTAGTGTCAGATATAATGAGTGTGTTAGACCAGGTTGACTAAAGACACAAATCCAGAGACACCCGTATGTGTATAAGAAAGGATTATATAAAAAAGAGAGAACATTATATCACAGAGCAATTGTATATTAAGAAAACTTCCCCACCCACTCCAACTCAAGTCCATAGTCAATTGCTAGCCCATAAGTCTGATTCTGGTCAATAAATCCTTCTTCAGACTCACTGTTTTAGGCAGGGTACTCTCGAGAAACAAAACCAGGACAAAACTTTAAAACAAAACTGTTGTAAAGGTTGTAAAGCCAGAAGGAATATAACATCCAATTAATCCACACAGCAGTACTGCGGGCTCATTTCAACTTATTTTTTGGGGGTGGAGGGGTGCACAGTTCAACTTATCTTATGGAACTATTAATTTACTGGAAGTCCTGGAAGTCACATGGGCTACTGGGTCCAAGATCAAGGTAGCAGACAATGAGTCTTCCCTTAGGCAAGGCAGGCAGAGTCTGCCCCCAGCCAGCAGACAGCAGGGTGGGTCAGCAACTGTCATTAGCTGGAGAGTTTAGCAAAGCAGGTTCTGATGGGATCTCAAACTCAAGCACAAAGAAGATATGAACCACCAGCCTCAAACTCAAGCAATGTACTCACCAGCAGCCTTGCAAATCAGGTCTCAAAGGTCATCAGGTTGGCTTGAATCACAGGTAGTGCAGCACACAAGTATAAACAAAGAACTAGCTAAAGCAGCAGCACAATGCTCCGATAGGCAGGGTGCAAGCATGATATGGGATTTTGGATGTCTTTATTTATTTTGGTCATTTTCCAATCAAGCTTCAACATGACTAAACTCTGCCTACATCTTTTTATTGGCCTAGTTGGCACAACAGATCTGTCACACTGATATAGCCACATGGAATGATCCACAATGCAGAAAGATCACAGACTGCTGGGTGCAGTCTTATAGATCAAAAGGCAGTGACTACATATCCAGGGCTCTGGCTGACATCAGTAGAGATGATTCCAAGTAAGTCATCAACAGGAAAGTGAATCAGAGAGAGAGAAAGAGTGGGGCCCCCCTTGAGGGAGAAAGAGGACGGGAGTCCAGGTTTAGAAAGCCATTTGTTGATTATCCTCCAATCACACCATGACCTGAATGACAAGGCAAACTCCACCTACATGTTCCTAAAGGAGTCATGTTGGCATACACACACCAACTTAATTATTACAATGAGCATGTTCTTTTGTTTCGGTTTCCTAATTCTAGGTCTTTGCACGTTGCATTATATTTGACTCCTGAATCTCTTCTGACATCCACATGTATGTTTTCTTTCTTATCTTTTTAATGGCCTTTAACTTTATTCTTGAAAGATATTCTTGGTGTCCTCCAATAACTCTTCAACCTTCTGTCATTAGTATTCATCATATGGTCTCAAAATTTAGGTGGGATTTTCTTAAGAAAATATTTGGCTCTCAAAAGATTTATTTTAATTTTTCTTTAGGTTTAGTCTGAACTTACATATGAGCAACTGATTTTCTCTATCTGTATTTCTATCAATAACTTTTTATATCATCTGCATTTATATCTGTATCTATATCTACACCTACACCTATACCTATATCTTATGCAATATTGAAATTTATGAAGAAATTGATAATTTGTATAGTTGTGTAAATTGATAAATCCAGTCTGGTTGACACATATAACTGGAAGGGCAGAAATACCACCAGAAACAGAAACACAAACCAGGAAGGTGAAGCATGTGGATAATGGTTATCTGATACAAAGACAAATGAATACAAGATTCACAGGTCAATATGGCAGACTCTGATGTCTTCCATGGTTAGACACAAATAGATTGGGTGATTGTCAAAAAACTGCCAATCAATGAGCAACATAGAATTCAGACCACAGAAAGCTAAGAACCTTTCCACAAAGCCTACTTATCTAAAACTAATCCACATCCTTGGGAAAGCCTCCCTTCAAATGTGCTCCACCCTAACTTTTGAAACACTTGGGTCCTCTAGTAGATACCCTCATGGATTGATAGCATTGTGTTATCATATCATGGAGGATTACTAGGACCAAACTGCCAAACCACTGAGATTTCTGAGAAAGCCAAATTGGCACAGAACCTAAGTGTCTGCCTCCATTAGTCCAATGAGCGCTTATACTGAAATCAACTAAGTGAGGGCTGCATTATGCTTCAGAACTTGAATATAATTACCTACCATCAGTAAGACACACATGCCAGGGACGTATATGAAAGGAATGGGCAGAGTATTGCAAATTATAGAAACTTTACTACAATCCAGATATACATCTTTTTAAAAATTTCAATCTAGAATGATTTAAATGTATGATGTTTTTTATTGCTTACAAATTAGTGACACATTAGTTGAATCAATAAGCCTTTCTCTCATTACTTTGCTCAAGTATGTTGAATATTAAAACAGTTGGGGGGAATGAAGAATATAAAGGACATGCATGGAGAAAATAATATGTATATTATACTCTCTATCCACATATCCCTATCCATATATACATATGGATATATACATGTATATATCCTCTACACTCATATCTAGCCAGTATATGTATAAGCACACATATCAACCTCCATAAAAGATTATGGAAATGTTTAACTTTACACATTATATACTTTCTAAAATGTTTTTTGTGTAAAAATGCATATTTGTTTTTGCACAATTATAGAAAATTTTGCACAATATTTTCCATTTCACCATCACATATATATATATATATATATATATATATATATATTTCAGTAATGCCGTCACATTGTACAGTCATTACCATGCTTTCTATAATCTAAAACAGAAACAACGTTCCCTAAACAGACATTACCACCCCACACTACTTTCATAATTTGTGATAACTAGTAAACATGGTTCTCTATACTTTGTCTATTCTAGGTATTTCATATAAGGGAGGTAATGTGATTTGGCAGACTACCCCATGCCCCAAATGTCCTCACATAGTTAAAAATTTCGTTTTACTTTAAAATTCAATTTTATTTTAAATCACTATATTGGGGACTTGCACAACTCTTATCACAATCCAAATATCCACCCATTTTGTCAAGCACATTTGTACCCTTGTTGCCCTCATCATTCTCCAAACATTTTCTTTCTACTTGAGCCCTTGGTATCAGCTCCTCATCTTTGCCCTCCCACACCCTCCCTCGTGAATCCTTGATAATTTATAAATTATTATTATTTTTCACGCACACTTTTTTGTTTGATTTTTGCAGGTCTTTCCTTAGAAGTGCTGGGTGAGTCTGAATGTGCATTCCGATGCAAATATCCTGATGCATGATGCTCGGGGTGGGGGTCACTGATCTCTCTCTCTTTTGCTGTTGTTGGGTGTCACCCAGTTAGCTCCAAGTCATAACAACCCCACGTGCAAGAGGATGAAACGATGTGCAGACATTCTCCATCCTAACAATTGTTCTTATGTTTTGACCCATGGTCACAGCCACTGTGTGGAATCCACCTTGTCCAGAATCTTCCTCTTTTACACTGGACCTCTACTATATGAAGCAAAATGCCTTCTTCCAGGCAATGGTCTCTCCAGATAACCTTTCCAAAGTACTTGAGACAAAGTCTCACCAATCTTGTCTCTTGCCTCTGCCTCTTGCCTCCTGAAGACAGATTTATTTGTTCTTTTGACAGACCATGGCATTTTTTTTTCAATATACTTCCCCACAGCTATGGTTCAAAAGCATCAATTATTCTTTGGCTTACCTTATTCAATGTCCATCTTTGAGACGCATCTGAAGCAATAAAGAATACCTATCTTGAGTCAAGTACATATTAGTACACAAAGTTACCTTCCTTGCATTTCAATAGTTTAAAGAGATCTTGTGTGTCAGATATACCCAATGCAGTGTGTTTTTGATCACATGAATGTTGCCTCATGAACATTGATTGTGGATCCAGACAAGACAAAATCTTAGAAAACTTCAATCTTTACACCATATTTCATGAAGTTACCCTATTACTCCTATAGAGGATATTGATCTTCTTGACACTGAGTTATAATCCATACTGAAGGCTGCGATCTTTGACTATCATCATCATCAATTGCTTCAAGCAGATCTTCATATTCAGTAAACAAGACTGTATCATCTGCACATAGTAGGTGTTATTAATAAGACATAAATTTTTAAGTAACTACTTCTTCCATAGTCAACAGCTCATTTCATGTTTATGATCTGTTCTAAGTGAAGTTCTGCTGAAACCTCTCAACTTTGGATTAGCGCCCTTGTATTTGAAATGTCAGTGATATACTTCTAGAATCTCAACACATAAAACAGCACAGTAGGACATATGGACAAAGAAGTGGTGGCTTTTTTCTTTATATTAATTCAAAAACCTACTTCTTCTGGGCAATTTTAAATTCTCATTTTAGTAAATATAATCAAGTATAGGCTGAAGATAGGCTTACAAATTCTCTGTAGCCATAATCCCCGATGTTTATTTCTAGCACATATGTATGCACATTTTATGACATTAAATATGATAAATTAATGGCCATAGTACTGTCAGCTGAACACATATTCCTAAATACAGTGGCTTAAAAAGCAAACACAGTACTCAAGTTCAATCCTTTCTTCTTCACCTTGGAATATACCATTTATAAACTTATAATTTGGGCTTCTGGATGGGTGAATCCAGCAGTCCCTGATCTCAGTGGGCTTTTATTCCTTTAGGTGAAGATTACTATCCTGTGCATTCCTTCCATCTATTACAGATTAGAAACAACCAGAGAAGACATGTGGACTGCTAACTCTGGAGAGATGACAGTGGCCTGCCATATTCTCTATTATAGATCCTTTAGACTCTTTCTCTATGAACTTGGCTCCTCCTGTCTCCAGCTTCATTTTCCAGGTTCATTATGTGGCAGTTGCATGGATTGGGAAGGGTCTTCACCTAGGATCTGACTCAGGGACTGGAAATGAACTTGACTTATTCACTCTGAAGCTGTGTGGATTGTTTTCTTAATATTTATTTCCTCCCTGATTTGAATGGCTTCCTTATACATATTAACCTGTCTTGGATTTCTCTTTCTGGAAATCCAACACTAAGACAGACATAGTCTCAAATGGACAAACCATGAATTGAGATAACAAAATAAACTAAAATGTAGGCCACAAAAGGATAGAGTTGACTGCCCCCTGCTCCCTCCTTTTGGTGATTACATCTTAGAAGAATCTATGGTACATGGTAGACACTCAACTAAGCACAAAGACATTTATTTAGCAAAATAAACAAAGAATATGAAAACATTCCCTTTTTTCTTTCTAAAATGTGAAGTAAATACCACTGATGAAGGATGTATCTATTCAAATATTCTGATTGTAAGCAATGTGATGTTTCACGCATGAAATCTAATGTGATTCTAACAGACATTGATTGTGTTACAGTGTATATAATTAAATATTCATAAAGCACTACTCGCCTTTCCTGATTTACTTTACTCAGAAACCACAAGCTTCTTTCATTTCAGAATTCCATTCAAATAGCTGTCAGAGAAGTGGAGAATAAAACCATGTTGAAAGCAAAGAGTTGTTCTTGGTATCTCTTAACATGATCTGAATGTGTTTATAGCCAACCCTAAGTTGTTATATTGCCCCTATGGTCATCTCTCATTTTATTACACTGTTTACAGCAGGCTGTTTCTGCACTAAACCACCTTGTTCTTTTTCAAAGTATTCGGAATGAGAAATAAGGATACAAAGAAAAAAATCATCTCTCAAGCTGTCAACCCTTTTGTGAGAGTGTTCCCTGCCATTTCCAAGCAATGGCTTCCATTCACATCTTGTAGGGCACTGCTTGCTGAAGATAGTTTCAAAAATGTGATTTTGAATTCAGCATAATGCTCTTCCAAGCAAGATTAGGATTGTTTTACTCAAAAAGAAGATGAACGTTGATCTCAGATAGTCAACTAATAAACTGCTTCAGTAACACTAAGGGGAAAACCAGACAGGGGAGGATGTGCTTATAAAATGGTAGCTTCACTCAACACTCTAGTGTGTTTACTGTACCAAAGATAAGGGAAGAGGAAACTTGATATATGTTTTCCAAGCACACTAACGAATGAATGAATGAATGAATGAATGAACAAATTAAATGCTTGTCATTGAATTAATTCTAACTCATGGTGATCCTATAGGACAAAGTAAAATTGCTCTTGTGAATTTCCAACACTATAAATCTTTTCTGAGTGACTGGCATTTTCTAATTGCTGAGCTCATGACTGGCAGCCCAAGGCACAACCCACCATGTCTCTGAGGTTCCTTAGTATTTCCTGGGGACTAACTCTATGTTAAAGCAAGTGAAAGTACAGAGAACTGAGAGAATTTACAGATGTTGGGAGCAGGATTTGAAAATTCATAATAGAGGTTTCAAAAAATAAGGTCAGTGGTGTAAGATTTATTAGAGCAATAAAATTATAAAGGATATTCAATAAAGAGAGGAACAATTAAACTGACAGGCTCTATCAATTCCTTATATACTATGTTTTATAAACTAGAAAAAAATTAAAAATGAGTCTAAAAAGAAAAAGAAATTTTTATTACTTTTGTTTTTTTCCCCCTGAATTGGGAGGCTTTGGTTTTATTTTGATATTGTTGATTTTTTTGTTTTTCTTTGTGTTTTGGCTGAGTTTCACAAACTCGGCATAGGTAAATATCTAGAGACAATTACTAAATTAATCGTTTTTTAGAGTTATAGCTAGGGAGGTTGGGGAAAAATGAAGTTCTATTAACAAAGACTACAAAAATGAAGAAAATGTACTAACCTTGATTGTGATGCTGATTGCATAATTTTTTTTCCGTATCCCAAATCTTAAACTTTATGGTACATGAATTATATGTCACTAAAACTGTTTTAAAATGTGCAGTTTGTACACTTTTCTAATAAAAGTTTTACCAAACTTTCTAGTATATTTCCTCGGATAACAACTTATCATCCCAAATCAAGTGTTCTTTTTTTAGGAAAATTTCTACAGCCAATTAAAGTTTACAATTAAATATAATTTTGAAGTATTGAGAGAATCTTTGAGAATAAACATATGATACTTATATAGTAAATATATACTATAGCTGTTGCATTTTATATGCACATATATAAAATGAGCCTCAAAAAGTTGCGGAAACAGTTCATTATCTCTTAATTTCCATTTTTATGAACTTTTCCAAAGTTATCTTAAGATAACCAAAACCTAAGTTTGAACTGTTATCTCATATAAAGTGCGAATATTCAAAATCCCAAACCCTAAATTATATAAATTCATTTGAGGACAAATGAATGCATAAATTCATAGTTGGAAAATCGTTTCAACAACATTTTCATTCACTTAAAAATTCTTTCTTTTCCTTTGCTCACTTTATTTGAAAAATTATATTTTGAATATTCATTAGCTTTTATATGGTACAAATAGAGATATCTTTATTGATTTTGTGTTCCTAGTGGCGAAGGGAGTGTCTGAGATCCTGAGGGAATATTAATCTTGAAAGGAGAATTATCTACTCATTTAGCCTGTGAAAGTCAAAAATGCAACTGACCACACAGCTTATTTTCACCTTCACAGCACATCATGATATGAAGAAGAAAGCACTGGCCTTATTGTTTCCACAAAGAGATGGCTTATTATTCTAAAATAAATCAACATTAAGAAATACTGATCCCAAGACACCACCAAATACAAGACAAAGCATGGAAAAGGCATACTGCCATGAAGTGTCTAGAATGAGACACTTTAAACAGCATCTTTGTTTCTCCTTGGTTTTATCTAATAATATCTCCTGTGGACACAGTGGCATACATTACAACCCTTTCTCCATAACTTGGGAACAAAATACTTTATGGATATTCTTATCCCATCATGCAGATTCAAATGAAAGACTTTGGGTGGTTCTAGTGCTTTACCCAGGGATTTTTTTTTTTTAAGAAACTTGTCATTCCAATATCTGCAACATTCCTTTATCAAGGCTGATTTTATTAACCATGTTTTTGGATTTTTTTGTTTGTTTTGTGTAAAAATTCATTGCAAAAGAGATATTACTTTGTTCTAAGACAGCAGAATCATAATGAGGCTTTTCACTGTCACATGAATCTAAAAAGGTATCAGATGGAAAATATTATAAAATGTTTGAATACAAAAGAAATGTTTTTTAAATCAAAAGTTTCCAGGCCACTGTGTGAGTCACAGAAGGGAACATAGTAAGAAAATGTATCACTAAAGGAATATGAATCACATGAAGCAGTGCAGATTAGGGCTCTAAAGTATTCATTTCATGAAATACATTTACGTAACAATTTACAACCTTAAAATTGTGAAGGAATCAAATCAAATTAACTCAAAAATAATTATGGGATCTTACAAATCCATTGAAAAATTCTTTCAAAGTTTTCACTTTTAAAGGCAAAACATACTTCAGTAGCTATTTCAAGGACACAAATAAACATTCTTTGACCGTCTTCATTTTTCTCTTTTGTATAACTAAAACAAAAACCATTCTAAATTATGGTTGAGATATCTCAGATTTCTGCAGTAATATCTCTGTTACTGTGAGTGTGTTAGTCTGGGTAGACCACAGAGACAAATTCATAGACACCCATATGGATATAAGGATAAGGTTTACATATAAAAGGAATCGGATATTAAGAAAGCATCCCAATACAGTCCAGTTCAAAGTCATAAGTCCAATATTAGCCCAAGTACCCGATATCAGTCTATAAAGTCTCCTTCCGACTCACAAAGTCAGAGGCTAGTGGGTGCAGAGACCCGACGCCAGCAGGAGTCTCCCCATGGCTCCTCACTTTCAGGGCTCAGGGTCCATCAACAGCATCCAGTGGTAGTAGAAGCAACTCAGTGTTGACGGGGGTCTCCATGTGGCTTCTCCAGTTTCAGAGGTCTGGTTCCATCAGGGTAAGACTGTGTGGCTTCTCCTCCAGCTCCTTGGGCACTGCCATCTTGTCCTGTCCGTAGTTTGTCACCTCTGAGACTAACTCCCAAGAACTGGGGAGGTAGCTTCTCATCTCCAGGAGGGAAATATCATGAAATTTCCCAGAAGTCTCAGGAGAAAGCCATGGCCACACGGAGGCCTCATTGGCTACTCAATAGCTATCTCCAGATTAAGAGGCCAGACTCTACCCTTACATCTCAATCATGAAATGTGCATAAGCATGTGACCGCCACAGTGAGTCAAAACCAACTCAATGCCACCTAACCATATGGCAACAATCTCCAACAAAAGCAAGAAAAGTGAACAATGTCTTCTTCAGAATGTATACTAAAGACACCCAGTTGAAATGTCAAGTGGTATATATCCTTAACTTTCCCCCCAAATATAATTAGTGTGTTGTGCATATTCCTTTTTAAAATAATTTTATTTGGGGCTCTTCCAGCTATTATAACATTCAGTACATCACCTGTATCAAGCACATTGCACACATGTTGCCATATACATCTGAAAACATTTTCCATTTGAGCACTTGGTATAAGCTCCTCTTAAAAAAAAAAAAAGCTCCTCTTTCCCCTCCCCCCCTTTTTTAAATGAAGCATTTTATTGTGTACTCATACACCTCCCCTCATGATCCATACATACATCAGTTGTATGCAGATCTCACTTGCACACTTATTGCTGTCATCACTCTCAATACATTCTTCCTCCATTTAGGCCTGCAGGTCCTCCTCCCCATATATCCCTACCTCCCTCCACCCTATGAACCTTTAATAATTTACAAATTGCTATTTCATATTGTACACTTTCCAATGTATCCCTTCACTCACTTCCCTGTTGGCCATGCCCCAGAAAGGAGGTTATATGTAGATCCCTGAAATAAGTCCCCCCCTTTATGCTCCATCATCCCTCCACCCTCCCAGTATCACCACTCCCATCGCTCGTCCTGAGGGAATATCTATGCTAAATTCCCCATGTTTCCGAATCCAGTGTACATCCCCTGTTTTAGTTGGTCTTGTCTGGTAGAACAAGGAGCATGATAGTGGTTGGGAGGAAGCATTTGAGAACTAGAGGAAAGATGCTTATTTCGTTGGTACTACACTGTACTTTAACTGGCTCATCCCTCCCTGCAACCCCTCTGTAAAAGGATGTCGCTTCACCTACTGATGAGCTTTGGGTCAACAATCTGTACCCCCCCCCCCTATTTATACCTGATTTTTATTATTTATTTTCTTTTGCTATTAGTGGGATTGTCCTGCTGACTCTGCTCTAGTCGCTGTAAATTCTGTGCCAACATATCAGTTATGAGACGTTCTTCCTTTTTCAGGTGTGCCTGTATTGCTATGAAACTTCCTCTCAAGACTGCCTTTGCTGCATCCCATAAGTTTAGGTAGGTTATGTTTGCATTCTCATTGGTTTCTAGAAAATTTTTAATTTCATCTCTGATGTAGGCTAGTTTTCTTCATCTTCCTTTTGTTGATTTCCAACCTTATGGCACAGTGATCTGAGAGAGAATTCTGTATGATATCAATGTGTTTATATTTATGTGGATTCACCTTATGTCCCAGTATGTGGTCTATCTTCGAATATATTTCATGTGGGGATGAAAAGAATGTGAATTGCTTTTTATTTGGGTGAAAAACTTTGTAGATATCTACCAAATCAAGTTGTCTAATTGTAGTATTTAGATTTCTAGTCTCCTTGCTGAGTTTCTTCCCTTGTGACCTTTCTCAGAGAGTGGTGTATCGAAGTCACCCACTATGATTGTTGAGGCTGTGGTTTCTTCTTTCATTTTTAGGAGTGGTTGGTTTACACAAAAATCCACTATTTGTGCACATGAACACAGATATTTGTGAAGCACATATTGTTAGTTTTGAAACCTTCTATATGTCCATCTCCATCTTCATTTCTATCACTATTTTCTAGCTACAATTCCCTCTGTGTTTTAAACTTTTGTACTCCAATGGCTGATAATTATCACTAACTCTTCATTGCATGCTTGATCAATTTTAGACTGAAGATGGGGGTAAAATTCTTCATTGCTAACTTTAGTTTGGGTCCATAAATTTGAATAGCAGCATTGATTGAATTTCATTGTGGGCAAATAATGAGAATCCTTTCATAGACATAATTGTGTTTCAAGATCAGTCTTCAAGTGTTCTTTTGGGATGAATATTATGCCATTCCTTCTGATTGCGTACTTCTCAGTACAGCATGCCGCATACTTTTCTAATGCAAAATGGCCAATGCCAGTCCACTTCAGCTCACTAATTCCTAAGTTTATGTGTTTTATTTTCTTCTTGATGCCTCCTAATATTCAAGTCACATCTTTTTGTTTGTTCGTTTGTTTGTTTTTTGGGGGGGTGCATCGCTGCTCTCTGGTGGTCGTGGGCGTTACCCAGTGCTGCTTCTGAAAGCTGCCGCTGGATTAGAAGCGCCAAGTCCGCGGTCCGCAGTCCCGCACTCAACCACTTACACCACGGGGGCTCAGCCCTTATTGTTTGGGTTTTGATGAACATAAATTTAACACAATTTATATTTATTCCCTATGGGTCTAAAATATTCTGCAATAATTTTGGACACAATCCAGTGCTCAAAGTAATTTTTAAAACTCTATGAATAAACACACTACTGTCTAATCCATTGTGACTCACAGCAACCCTACTGGGCGTAGTACAAACTGGGTCTGTGGATTTCCCTGTATGTAACTTGCTGTAGGGGGAGAAACCTCACCATTCTCCTGTAAAGTGTGCCTGGGAGTTCCAACTTCAGAATTTTGTTCAGCGACACATTGTGTAGCCTGTTATGCTACTTTGGCTCCTAAAATATTTTGGATTGTATTTCAAGAGTCCTGTTACATTTTATTTAAAAATCCATTTCTGTAAAATTAGAGGAGATGAACTTAGCTAATGGCTTTATTCCTGGTGGTGTAGTATTTATGCACTGTGCTGCTAACTGTAAGGTTGGCAGATGAAACCACCATGTTCTCCACACCAGAAGAGAGTCTTTCTACACTTGGAAAGGGTGACGGTCTCAGAAACCCCCAGGGGACATTCGGCCCTGTGTTACAGAGCTGCTATGAGTCAGAATCTACTGTATGGCAGTGAATGTGGTGACATTATTTCACTACAGGTCTGTCATTTTGTTGTACTGTGATTCTATGGGCACAATATTGAACAATGCAAGAAGCATAAGAGGGAAGGACTACACAGAGTCACAATCTTAAAAATATCTGGTTGACATAAAACCCTTTAAAGAGGTAGCATATGGTGAAGAACCAATGACACTAAGGGAAACATCCAAGCAGCACTCTAAGGATTAGGGAAAATCAGGGCTACAGGAATTGATAAAATTCCAACTGAAATGTTTCAACAAATGGGTGAAGCACTGGAAGAACTCATTAGCCTTATACCAAAAAATTCAAAAGTAAACAACATGGCCAACTGTCTAAAAGGGATGCATATTTGTATCCATTCCAGAAAAAGAGTCATCAAAAAGAATGCCCAAAATATAAGACAACTACATTCATATCAGAAGCATTTAATTTAATTTTTGCTGAAGATCATCCACAACAGTTGTAGCAGTACACTGACAGGGAGATGTTTCCTTGTACTTTGTTGTCTATGCCAAGGCATTCAACTCTGTAGACCACAACAAAATATGAATAGCCTTGATAAGAATGCTTTAGGGCTAGGTTAGCATTGGGGTTAAAAAAAAAAAAGAACGGGAATTCCAAAACATGTTCTGGTTCATGCTGAACCTGTATGTGGGTCACAAAATAGGTTTCCTAACAGAAAAAAAAGTTGCAAAACAGGGTTCAAAATCAGGAAAGTTGTACATCAGCGCCGTATCCTTTAAGAATGCCTTTTCTGTCTGTATACTCAGAAAATAGAGAGATTAGATTATATCAGTGGTTCTCAACTTGGTATCGCGACCCTTTGGGGGTTGAGCAACCTTTTCACAGGGTTTTCCCTATTCACAACAGCAACAAAATTGCAGTTATGAAGTAGCAATGCAAATAATTTTTTGGTTAGGGATCACCACAATATGAGGAACTCTATTAAATGGTCATGGCATTAGAAAGGTTGAGAACCACTAGATTATGTGAAGAAGAGTATTGCATCAGGATTGGAGGAAGGTTATTGACAATTTGCAGTATGCACATGACGAAACATTGTTACTGAAAGTAAGGAAGACTTGATGCACTTGTGGATAAAGATCAAGTATTATTACCTTCAATATATATAAAAATTAAATATGAAGAAAACCAAAATCTTCACAACTAAACCAATTGGGGACATCTGCATAAATGGTGAAAATATTGAAATTGTCAAAGATTGTGTCTTGCTTCATCTACAATAATTGTGATTAAAGGAAACAGGAGTCATGATATCAAAAGATGTGTTTTATTGTGTAAATGATCGGCACAAGACCTTTTTTGAGTATTGATTAAAGTAAAGGGATAACTCTGAGAACTAAAGTGTGCCTGACCAAGGCAAGGATGTTTTCAGTTGTGTCATAAGCATGTGAAAGTTTGCCATTGAATAAGGAAGTCCAACGAAGAATTAATGCATTTGAATTGCAATTTTGGCAGAGAATATTGAGAGTACCATTGACTGGCAAAAAAAAACCCAAATAAATCTGTCTTTGAAAATGTATGACTAGAATGATCCTGTGTGGCAAAGATTGGGAGACTTTTTCTTAACTTTTTTTGAGCATGTTGCCAGGAGAGACGTGAGTTCTTGAAGAAGAACATCGTATTTGGTAAGATGGAAGGGAAGGAATAAAGAAGAATGTACTCAAGGAGATAGATTGGCACAGAGACTGCAACAAATGTGGCCAAGCACATGTAGGAACAGGTTAGTGCATGCTGTAGGAGTGGGCAGTGTCCCTCTCTGTTGCGCATAAGGTCACCAAGGGTTGGAACAAGCTCAGTGGAACCAAAAAGCCACAACACACATTTTTTTGGGGGGGCTGTATTTGTTGAGCCATGGTTACACAATGATTAAGCATCTGATTTCTATCCCAAAGGCCCCTCCTTTCTAAGATATAAAGATGTGGAAGACTGCTATAAAGATCAGTCTTGAAAATTCTAGGGGGTGGTTCTGTTCTGTTCTTATGGTTACCATGAGTAAGAATCTTTTCCTTGGCAACTGGTTCTTATGTATTGCCTATATTTTTAGCAATTCATGTCCTTTTAATTTTAAAGTACCATAATACATTTCTGTGTTTTAAATTACCACTTAGCTCAATGTTGAAAGCACAACGACAATTTACTCAGGGTTATGAAAATGCACAGATCTATACCTCCGTGGTTTTCAACTGCTAGGGATTCTAGAGATCTGGTCCAGTCATCTAAGCGCCATCCCTGCATGATGCTGAGTACAAGAGACAGGACTAGAGACTGCTAGGTCGCGCCCCATCTAGTTTAATAAAACAAAATTCTGAACATAATTTTGTGTGAAGGCTTGTTTTGTTTGCAAAAAAACCTTACTTAAAACTCTTGTCTCTCATAGATATGGTATGGTTGGTCCCTACCTCTAAGCTTTCATAAAAAAATAACACTTGTTTTTTCTACTCTACTGGCTGGTTTCCCATACATTTAAAGGCACACACCAGCATCTTGTTTGCTGTCTTGATTTCAGAAGTGTGAAGATATTTCTAATCTCAAACAGAAAGCCAACCTATATTAATAACTTGTCATTTTCATTAGAGATAATTCTAAGCTATGGAATTTCATTAGAAATGGAAAATGTTATCTTCTGGTCATATGGAATGCTAAAGATATTGCTCACACGGCTTCTTTGTTTATAATATTTGAAAATCATCCTATTTAGGGGTTTGTTTACATTAGACAGTATTGGGGGACTTATTGACTTGAAATGGATGAATGTTCACCTATGTCTGCTTATTGAAGAGACAAAGAAGCAAATGGTGCCTTTAATCTTAGAGCAGTGACAAACAGTTGCAATAGTAGAATAAAGAAAAAGACAGAGTTTCATAAATAAAAGGATGCATTAAAAGTGAATCTTCAAAGAGCTAAGTCAATTAAAACTGTCTGATTTAGATATGCTATATGATATCAGTGATCTAAGAAATGCTTTCACTAATCCATCTTGCTTTTTTCCTGCTGTAAGCAGATGTCTGTTTGACTCTATAAAAGCAAATGCTTTCTAGCCTCCAAGAAAGTAACATCATTCTTAAATTGTCTATGCCGTTGTTTAATTGGACCATGATGGAAGGAAAAAAAGTGTTACACTTAGCTTTTACTTAGTGGTAGTGTTTCAAGAAAATAAAATGCATTTTTCTTCCACAATGAAAGATACCTTCTAGTTAGGCTGGTATTCATTCAAAGCTCCCACCAGAACTTAAATTATCAAAGCAGTGGCCTCTTAATCCTTTCTTCCACTGGTAGAATTCTAAAAAGTAAGACCAGAAGTACAGAGGCTGACCCTGAACAACTGTTTTGCCACTTCTCATCCTGATGACCCACAATGATCCAGTTGTTCTTGGTTGACCCCAGTGTGTGGGACTACTCTTTCTTCACAGGGTTGTCAGTGACCAGATTTATAGAATGGAGGACATGCCCCCGAACAGTAGCTTCACGTTTTATATATTTTTGAATAATAATGATTTTCAAGAGTGTAGCAACGTTTTTGATTTAGCCTAGTATGTTGAAGGCAACTAATGCTAATTTGTTGTTCACAGGAAGGGTCAGAAATTATGAGGAATTCAGAAAGAACAAGGCTCCTAAAAGTGCACCATGAGTGAAGTGTGGTCTCTAAGAGGGGCCTGCTTTTTCTGCCACAAAACTCAATACGATAGAAACAGAAGGAGGACCCATGAGCACCGAGTAATTTTCTAGTAACATACCTTCATAGTGATGCTTTAGAAGCATGCAGAGTGACCAGGAGGCCTAATTGAATAAAAAACCATGGGGAGAAAAGGTCATCTCATATATTTTATATCTGCTTTACACAGAAATGCTAGCTCGCAATTTTGGAGGGGATAAAATTACAAATGTTAGTATGTGCGATACTTTAGAATGTGTTAAGGATGATAAACATGAATGAGACTGAAATCATTCAAATTACTACAATAAAATATACAAAACATTGCAATAATGCTTAGATATATTTCCATCTGGATTTAACATCTGCACTGAAAATCTGGTCAAGCCAAAAAACACTCCTAAAGGTCAACAAGCGAACCTTGAATTATTTACAGGCTTTTCTTTTTTTTCCCCCCATTGGTTTTTGTTGCTGCTGTTGATGATGTTTTGTTTTCTTCTGCTGCTTTGTTTTGCTTCATCTTGTTTTTGTGCATAGTATTGTCTCTGCAAAAGCATCAATATTGGTGTAAAAAAAGGAAAAATGTTTCCATCTTAAAATATAATACCATACCTATCAGGGATCTAGAAAAAAATATTTCTTGGCCTTTCAATTGTTTAGAAGACTAGAGTAATTGTTTTCTTATAATAAAGAATTATATAATAATTAGGACCCTAAATCTGTCCATTGGACTCACCACTTGTACCTTTG
Organism: Nesogale talazaci; assembly: GCA_004026705.1. Taxonomy (NCBI): domain Eukaryota; kingdom Metazoa; phylum Chordata; class Mammalia; order Afrosoricida; family Tenrecidae; genus Nesogale; species Nesogale talazaci. Next base: position 17,026 of record PVJH01009254.1, on the reverse strand, counting down.
CAAACACCAAAAAAAAAAAAAGCATTTTAACTCATTAAAAAACGAATAATTTTCCTCCTGGAATCCTTATATGTAATAATTTACATTGATGTTAGAACTTTAGTATCACTGCAAAGTGTGTTAAAAGAAAATTCCAAGGACTGTAAATCCTGCTTTCTCTGTGTGTGTTTCTGTGGAGATTTAATAATGATAAAGAGGTGAAGTGCTCCCCACAGGGAAAGAGGAACCAAACTTAAATCCAGCATTCCAGGATGTCAATGCAGCATGACGTCAAAAAAGGGGTGTGAGGGTCCAATCCCAATTCTCAGGGGAGTTTGTTTTGGAGGTCAGCACTGAGGCTACAGTGTGGGGAGAGAAACATGTCTGATTAGAGCACAGGAGAGCAAATGAAGGGGTGGGGGGAGAGGGAAGTGCATCCTGGCCCATCGAGTGTCGAGAAAGATTTCCCCATTCAGAACAGCCATTGCACAGTAAATGGCATGTCGCAGAACAGCAGTAGGAGTAGCGCATGGAGTTCCAAGTGCATGCCAAGGATAGACTTTGGTGCCAGGATGTGGCCCCCCATCAGACTCAACCAGGGGAAACTCCTGAAGGTCAACAACCAGACTTGGAACTATTTACAGGTTTTTCTTTTGTCTTTTTCTATTATTTTTTACGGACATTGTTTTTTTTTGTTGTTGTTGTCATACTTTTGTTTTCTTTTGTCTTCATCTTGCGATGTCTTTTTTGGGGGGATACATATTATTATCTTTAGAAATCTATCTAGATTAGATAGGCTGGATGAATAATCTGGAGCAGAAAACAACGGGACTGATGGCTTTCAGGGGACAAGGGAGGTGGCGAGGTGGAAGACAGGGGTGTTATTGACCATCTCAAGAATACTGGAACAACAAGTGATCCAAAATCAGTGGCAAGGTATGTGTAAAAAACCTGATAGGGATTTATCAAGAGCACTATTACAGAGAGAAATTACTGAAACTCAATTGAAGAATGAGAATGATAGTGGAACAAGAGGAAAGTGAAAGGAACTGGGAGGCAAAAAGCATTTACAGAGGTCTACATACAGGCATAAGCAGTAGTAAATATACTTATATATGATGGAGAAATAGATGTATGTGCATATACATAAAGAGTTAGCATTGAGGCAGCAGATGGACCTCCACTCAAGTACATCCTCAAAGCAAGAACACTTTGTTCTATTACACTGGTATTCCTTGATGCTCGCCTTCCTGACACAGTGAATGAAGATAATTGTGTACATAAGTAAAATGTGGTGAAGAAAGCTTATGGTGCCCAGCTGTCAAAGATATACCATCTGGGATCCTAAAAGCTTAAAAAATAAAGAAGCAGTCATATAGCTCAGAAGCAACAAGTCCACATAGAAGAAGCACACCAGTCTGTGGGACCACTAGGTGTTGAAGAGATCAGGTACTGGCATCAAAGAACTAAAAATTATAACATTATAGATGAGGGGTTGTGTAAATTAGGGACCCAAGGTCCAATTGCAGGGGAAATGACATCCCCATACAGAAGGTTCATGAGGAGCAGATGAGCCAGTTGGGGCACAGTATAGCAACAATGAAATATGCATCTTTCCCCTAGTTCTAAAATCCTTCCTCCCTCACATTATCATGATCTGAATTCTACCTTACAAACCCAGGTGGACCAGAGCACGTACACTAATACAAAGAGGAACCTGAAACATGGAGTATCCACGACAGATTATCCCTTTAGGACCAGTGGGGAGAGTGGCGGCACTGGGAAGATGGAGGAAGGGTAGAGTACAAAGTGTGAACTGACTATAAGTATCTACATATAACCTCCTCCCTAGAGTACTCTCAATGGGGAAATGAATGAAGGGAGATATCAGACAGCATTTGACAAGACAAATTTATAATAGTATATAAATTATCAAGGGTCCATGTGGGAGGAGGAAGCAGGGAAGGGGTAGAAAAAAGGAAGAGCTAGTACCAGGGGCTTAAGTGAAAAGAAAACGTTTTGAAAACGATGATAGTATCAAAGTTACAAATGTGCTTTGTATACAATATATGCATGGATGGATTGTGCTAAGAGTTGTAGGAGCCCGCAATGAAATATGTTTTTAAAAAAAGAGAGGTGAAGTGCTAAATATCAAGCTAACTTTCTGTTGTCTCCACTCCTCACTGTTTTTGACCTTCCAAACGTTTTCTGACACGTGGAGCTGAGTGCTTGGGAGAATAAGAAATGCATTGTGTTCACTATTTCAATCAGCAAAAAGTGTGGGAACAGGTCCGGCATGCAGAGAAACGAGGGAGACAGACCCACTTTCAATTGTGCACCCAGGCTCTGGAGACTTGGCTTGACGACTCAGATCTAACTTTAATACAGCTTTCCCAAGGCTTATGTAGGTTTCATTGACCAATCAGATCATATTTCCCGGTTTCCAAACATTTCCTTATATCGTCATGAGGTTGCAGCATGGGAAATGATTGGCACAAACTGTGAGCTATGTAAATGAGGCGTTAAGGGCCAAGTTATGTAAATGAGATGTAACTGACTAAGCCAGCCGTCCAATCACATTACAGGATTTTACTGTCCAATCATTACAGCATCTTGGCTGTTACTATGGGGAAGTTGGAAGTAGTCTAATAGCCTGTGTTTCAGAGATTGAAAGCAGAAGACTGTCAGATGAGTTGGCTTAGGGCCTTATTGTAAGCACAGATTCCAGCTAACTAAGGGCGCAGATACCCAGAAACTTCAAGACCGCTCCAGGAGACGCAGCAGCATCCTGAGCTTTCTACACCTCTCACCCAGATCCACAGGTCCTGTCAAGAATGTGCCCCCCCAACACAAGAAAAGAAAATAGATGAACGATTTGACTCTACATGCCACAGGGTAGCCAGGCTTACAGCAGAGGCATCTGCCCTACCTCTGCACCTTGAGCAGAATGACCAGCCAGTCCCTCACACCCCAGGGTGCCTGGGGTCATGTGGGGACACTCCATGCAGATCTGTGCCCTTCACCCTCCACCCTCAGAGATGCATGCCCCATAACTGGGAACACCTTGTGGACCAGATGACAAGCACCCCTACCCCCACCACAGAAGGGTGGCATAAGGTAGTCAGGCACTCAGCAAGCCCCTTTAGCCTTTATAAGCCTCCAACTTATCTCCTCCCACCCTGAGAGATCTCTCCCACCCAACATACACCCAAAAATCCTTTACCAAATACTAACCAACAGAATACAAATGCATATAAAACAAATAATTCATGATGACCAAGAGGAATTGATGCCAGGGATGGTTCCACATGTGAAAGATCATTAGTATTATTCACTACATTGAAATGAATAACTACAAGAATAGCATGATAATATTGATAGATACAAAGCACTCAACAACATGGAACACCCATTCCTGTTTAAGACATTCAAGAAGGTAGGCATGGAAGGAAAATTACTCAATATAATCCAAGCTATATATGAAAAACCAACAGCCAATGTGGTAGTCAATGGAGAAAAGGAAAGATCAATTCTTCTGAAACAAGAGACTAAGGAAGGATGTCCCTTGTCCCCACATCTATTCAACATCTTACTGGTGGTCCTAGATAACAATATAATGAAAGGAAGGTGCATGAAAGGTATTTATCTGGAGAAGGAAGAAGTGAAATTATTGATATTCGCAGATGATATGATTTTACATATGGAAAATTCTGAAAGTTCCAGGAAAGAAATGCTGGAAGCAATAGAGTAATATGGCAGAGTGGCTGGCGTTATTATAAGATCAATAAACAGAAGTCTATTGGATTACTATATAGATTTGACAAGTCCACAGAAGTGGCGAACAAAAAGATGGCACGCTTCAAAATAGCCAAAAATAAATTGAAAGGTCTTGGGATACACCTGACTAAGAACAAAAATGATATGTATGAACAACAAAACACTATTAAAAGGGTGACCTCAACAAATGGAAGGACATCCCATGCTTGTGGATTGGTAGACTCAATATTGTAAAGATCTCAGTTTGACCCAAGGCACTATATAAGTTCAATTCTTTCCCAATATAAATATTGATGTCTTTCTTCAAAGAATTTGAAAAACAGATTGCCAAATTCATATGGAGAGGAAATAAACCAAGAATTATCAAAGAACTCTTCAAGAAGGACAAAGTTGGAGGGTTTTCTTTACCTGACTTTAGCATATACTATACAGCCACAGTGATCAAATCAGTATGGTACTGGTATAATGGAGTATATTCAGACCAATGAGAAAGGATTAAAAATCCAGAGATAAAATCATCAGCATACAGCCAATTGATCTTTGATAACGGCCCAAAAATATCAAATGGGAAGTGGATGCCGTCTTCAATTCATGATGCTGGAAAAAATGGATACATATCTGTAGAAAAATAAAGCAAGACCCTTATCTTACTCCATGCACAAAAATAAACTGAAGGTGGGTCATAGACGTAGACGTAAAACCCCAAACTATTAGGACTATCAATGAGGGAACTGGAACAAATCTGAGAACTTTGGCTCAGGGAATATATAGCCTATCAGAAATAGGGAAGGGTACAAATTTAGAGGAGGTACACATTGAGCAGTGGAAAATACTAAAGATTAAACACTTGTGTACATCGAAAGAATTTCCAAAGAGAGAGCACAGAATGGGAAAAGTCTTTAGCAATGATACTTCAGACTAAAGTTTTAATAATAAAATCTACAATCATCTGCTAACTTAGAACAACAACAACAAAAACAATTGTACACTCAGGAGGTGGGCAAAAGGTCTGAAGAGAAGTTTCTCAAGGGAAGAAATTCAAGTTATAATAGAAAATGTTCTAGATATCTAGCCAAAGGAGAAATGCAAATTACAACAACATGTAACACCCTGAAAAGTAGCCAAGTTCAAGAAATCAAAAAGTAGCAAGTGTTGTTCGGTCTGCATATGTACAGCCATTATGGAAATAGACCTAGTGATATCTAAAACAATTGGAAATTTAGCTATCATATGATCCAGCAATTTGTGTTCCAATGTTCATTGTGGCACAATTCATAATTTCAAGGAGCTGGAAACAACCCAAATTTCTATCAATAGATGACTGGATTTAAAAACTGTGGTACATACATACAATGGAGTATTACACATCCCTGAAAAGCAGTGATGAATGCATGAAACACCTTGATGCATGGGAAGAACTGGAGGAAAGTATGCTAAGTGAAGTAAGCCAAACACAAAAGAACAATTACAACATAAGTCCACTGGGTAAGCTCAAAAAAATCCAAAAGGGGCCTAAGGAAGAAGCTGCTATATACATACATCTCTGGGGTGAGGTCCAGGGAATATGGAACGGGCCAGAATAAATTCAAGGATATATATGGAAATTCCCTAAAAAGGAGGGGAAAGGAAATAAAATAAAAATACATGAGTTGATGGGGGAACAGTACACTAACCCATCCAAGGGGAGGGTGTTTATATCTCCTCGGGGAAAGAGGGACCAGACTTCAACTTGGTGCCCCAAGATAAGAACCAATACACTGGCACAAAGCAGGAACCAATAGAGAAGCCTGAGGGGTCAGGCCCATTACCAACTATGTGGATACCACTCCATCCCAAAACACACACACACACACACACACACACACACACACAGTCCAGCCTGAAGAATTCACTTCAGAGGACAGCACTGTAGCTACAATTCAAGGAGAGGGACTTATCTGATCAGAGCAGACAGGAGTCCACTAGGGGCCAGCACAGACAGCTATTGGTCTGCCCTCACCCCTTCCCCCCATAAGATACAACATTCCTCACTGACCCAAAGAACCACTAGGGACAACACTAGAGACACACCTCGGGAACTGTGCCCACCCTGAGCTCGCCATGCCACAGTCACACACTGGTGGCATGCAACAGAGCAAACAAGGGAGCAGAGCAATGGTGTCCCCAGGTGTGGCAGTCATGTACTTGGCATGTGAATTTCATGATTGGGAGTATAGGGGTGGCGTCTAGTCTGTCACTCTGGAGATAGCCAATGAGGCCTCTGTGTGGGCATAGCTTTCTCCTGAGAATTCTGGGAAATCTTGTGGTATATCCCAATTAGAAGGGAGAGACTATGAGAAAACAGCCTGCTGATCAATCCTGACTTCTGGAGAATGGAGGAGCCAGAGAAGAGGCCACATGGGCTTGCCCTGATGGAGTCAAACGTCTGGGACTTAAGAAGCCATGTGGAGACTCCTGCCAGTGCTGGTATGCTTGGGATGCCGTGGGGAGACCCCTGCAAGTGCTGAGATGCTTCTTCTGTCACCAGACACACCAGACCCTGGACCCAATCACCTGTGATTGTCCTGGTGTCATTACACGTGCTTTGTCAGTCAGAAGGAGACTTTATAGACTGATATCAGGCATATGGGCTAATAAGGGACTTATGACTTTGGACTGCACTGGGTTGAGATGCTTTCTCAATGTTCCCTTCCTCTTATATATAAACCTTTCCCTTATATCCATATGCCTGTCTATATACAAAAAATAGACTATGGGGTGAGGTGCCTCATCAGACTTGACTGGAAGACACTTGCAAAGGACAACAAATAGACCTTGAACTATTTGTAATGTTTGTTGTTATTGTTGATGTTGTTGCCTTTCTGCTGTTGTCATTGTAGCTATTGTTTTAATGCTTATTGTCTTGTGCCAGGTCATATTGTTATCACTACACATCTATCAGGAAAGGTTAGGTGGGATAAACAAGCCAGAAAAGAGAACCACCAATGGAATGACAATTCTGAGGGTACATGAGAGCAGGGGACATGAGAGAAAGGCAGTGGATGTTAAGAAATCTAGGGACAAGGGAACAACAAGTAACTGAAATCAATGTCGAGTAGGGTGTAAGAACTCTGGCAGGGATGAATCAAGGACAGTGCAGGCAAGAGGAATTCCTGAAACCCAAATGAAGACTGAACATGATAGGGTGGCAAGAGCAAAGTAAAATGGGATAGAAGAAAGAACTAGGAGACAAAAGGCATTTATGGAGATCTTAACACAAAGATATGTAAATATATTTATATGCAATGAAGGTGAAATAGATCTATGAACATATTTATAGGATTAGTATTAAGGAAACACATGGACAGTGAGCTCTAACTCACGTAGTCCCTCAATACTAGAACGCTTCATTCTAATAATTCGACATTCTGAAATGCTCACCTTCCCTACACAATCACTAAAGACAAAAGCAAATGTAACAAAGAAAGCTAATGGTCGCTGGCTATCAAAATATATGGCATCTGAGATCTTTAAGGCTTTAACATAAACAAGTGGCCAATGAGCTGAGAAACAACAAAGCTGAGAAACAACATAGAAGAAGCACACCAGACTGTCCCAGCACTATCACTGTAGACAAAGTGGTTGCATAAGCAAAAGTGGTGGAGAAAGTTGATGGTGCCCAACTATCAAGAGATATAGAGTCTGGGGACTTAAAAGGTTGAAAATAAACAAGCAACCATCTAGCTGAGACGCAACAAAGCCCACATGCAAGAAGCACAGCAGCCTGAGTGATCACAAAGTGTTCAGGGGATCAGTTATCAGGCATCAAAGAACCAAAAAAAAAAAAAACATATTATTGTGAATGAGGGGTAGTGCAGAGTAGGGGCTTAAAGCTCATCTGTATGCAACTGGACATTTCCTCACAGGAGGCTCAGGAAGGGGATGAGGCTGCCAGGGTGCAGTGTAACAATGATGAAACATGCAATGTTCCTCTAGTTCTTATATGCTTCATCACACCCCCACCCCACTATCATGATTCCAATTCTATCTTACAAAGCCAGCTGGACTGGAGATTGTGCACTGGTACAGATAAGAAATGGAAACACAGAGAATCCAAGACAGAAGAACCCTTCAACACCAGTGGTGAGAAAGGCAATCATGGGAGGGTGGAGGGAAGGTGAGCTAGAACAGGAGAGCAGATTGCAAGGATCTACATATAGCCTCCTCCTTGAGTGACAGTCAGTGGAAAGTGGGTGAAGGGAGACATCGAATGGTGTAAGATATGAAAAGATAATAACAATTTATAAATTTTCAAGGGTTCATGGGGGGAGGGGGTTAGAGGATGGGGGTGGAATGAGGAGCGGAGCGGATACCAGGGCCTCAAGTTAGAAAGCAAGTAGTCTCAAGAACGATGAGGGAAACAAATGGACAAAAGTGCTTGACACAGAAGATGGGTGTGTGGATTGTGATAAGAGTTGTATGATTCCCCAATAAGATGATATAATTTTTTTTTAAAGGAAAGACTTGAGACTAGGTCTATTGGAAAGAGTTAACTTGCCTGTGTAACCTAAAACTGCTTCATGTTTTAGTCTGAAGTGTATCTTCTCAATCGTGAAAGGTGGTATTTTATATCTGCTTTAAAGGTACCTTATATTACTATTTGTTTGGGCTATGTACCAAAGATATCTAATGTTTCACCCAGCATACTTATTACTTAATATAGTCCTTCTAGCCAGTCTGCGTGGGTTCTTGGGATATGGTGGATTATATGTTTTTGCCGACTGCAAGATTAGTTCAGAGATGAGACTTTCTACTTCTCAAATACCTACAGCTTAAAAAACCCACAGTGGCAGTGGGTTACTATTTTTAAATAATTTTATTGGGGATTTATACAAATCTTATCATGATTGATACATACATCAATTGTATGTATTGACCACAATTTGCACATCTGTTGCCATCATCATTCTCAAAACATCCTCCTTCTACTTAGGCCCCCAGTATTAACTCTCCATATTTCTCCTACCCCCGACTCCTACTCCTCCATGAACCTTTAATAATTTATAAATTATCATTACATTATCATATCATACACTGTATGTATCATATCATACACCCACTTCCCTATTTTCTGTAGCCCAGGGCAGAGGTTAAATGTAGATCCCTGCAATTGGTTCCCCCTTTCTACTTCACCTTTCCTCCAGCCTCTCAATATCACCACTCTCACCACTGGTCCTAAAGGGACTGTCTGTCCTGAATTCCCCATGTTTCTGGCTCTGGTATACTTCACCTGGTCTAGCTGGATTTGTAAGAAATGGGATCATGATGGTGGGAGGAAGCATTTAAGAACTAGAGGAAAGGTGCATATTTTATTGTTGCTACACTGTCCCTTTACTGGCTCGTCTCCTCTCTGTGACCCCTCTGTAAGGGAATGTCACTTCACCTATAGAGTCATTTCACTTTCCAAAACCCTTTGGGACCCCAATCTGTACTCCCTTTCATTTATAATAATATAAGTTTTAGTTCTTTGATGCCTGATACCTGATTCCTTTGGCACCTCTCAACTTGCAGGGTTATTTTGAATGTAAGGCATCTCTATGGCCATGAGTTTATTTGAGTGAGGTATAGGCGCCATATCAGGTACTGCATTTCCTAGCTTCTGTATCTGTGATTGCAGTTACATTTTTGTGTGAGATGCCTGTTACGTTAATGAGGCAATATAAGGATGGTTTAAATCTTGAATCCCCTTCTTAGCTTACTAAATGAACTAACTCAAATCACTGCCTTTTGTTTCTTTAATGCCATGGTCTGCCAATTACTTATCATTCACTATTTGTGTGTTAAAACAAGAACTAACTTGCTTTTTTAAAGGTCTTCCATTATTGGATAATTCCAATAGCTTTATGCCTAAGTTAGAAAAGCAGAAGGCTGAGCTCACAGAATTGGCTGAGACCAAAGGTGACCTAGCTAACATGCCGAGCAATGGTCAAAGTGTTGTCAACCTTTTGGCCTGACAAGATTGAAAAACACCCCCATCAATGCCCTGAATGTGCACAACTCCATCTTTATGGCAGTTCCTTTGCAACTGAGTACTTTGGTTGACCCAATCTGGGTGAAATCTTGGCGTTATGAGTCCTGGTTGATTTCACCTTCCCATTGAAAAACCAGCTCAGAGAATTGCAGGGGCCACCCTAGGGGCTCAACAGAGTCTGTGATGCTCCCAAAACCATTGAATTCATAAGACTTTGCACCTACTGGCCTATAATCTTCCTGCATTCTGCATCATTGTGTGCGGCTGTGTGAGCCTGCAAAGGCACTTATGGACTATTATCATACCTATGGGAGGAGTATCAGACTTGGTACTTGATCTGGACATGCCTGGGATGTTTTCTTAATATACAATTTCTTTTCGATATAAAGCTCTCTCTTACACATTGATATGAATATCAATGAATTTTATCTCTAGTCACCTGACCTAACACAGGCATGGAATGATATTTTTACAAGTTCAATAAAATATAACAGATTTATTACACAAGGACCAGTTCTCATATGGAATTCTAGTTACCTACTTTATTTTAATACTAAAAAGAGATAAGGTTTAATATAATGCTATACAGATTTAATGTAACAATAAAAAAGAATATATCATATACTGTTATATACTTCTATCTTAATACTCATTTCTAAAAATATTGTGTGGTGTTTTATAAAATAACTTCCACTTTTTCAAAAATAGCTTACGTGACATAGATATGATGTGAATATGTGTTTCATTTTTTTCAAGTTAGAGACGGAAAGTAGTTTAAAGATTATTTCCTCGCTCTTTGGGGGCATTGCTGCCCTCTGGTGGGAGTGGGAGGCCCACCCTTGCCCCTGGAGACCTGCTGCTGGATTTGAATCTCTAAGCCAGTGGGCCGCAGTCTTGCACTCAAACACTACACCACCAGGGTTCACCCTATTTCCTCACTTTAAGAGAATATTTTTTGATAACTGCAGCCACAGACATTATCCCTGACTCTAGAATTGAGGATATCTGCATTAGCCACAGTCTTGCCCAATGGATTTATGGTATACTATAAATATTTCGCATATCACAACATATGAGAGTGACTTAAGCTACAACATCATTCAATAGGACTGATTGTTTTTTGTGTTTTTTCTGCATATATATATACATATATATATAAAGTCTACCTTGACAAATTGTGACACAATCATGACTATGGAACACTATTTGATATATTATGGGATAGATAAAATTATGCCATATCCAGGGAATCTACCATGATTGCACAATGTTATAGCTGTGCTTGAGAAAAATGAACTTGTATGTGTTTTATTTTCAAGAAATGTATAAAAATAGACCACATAAGAAACTTGTGATACTGTACATCCACAATTCATATAAATTCTGGAAATGTGTGAAGTTCAGGGAAGACTGAACCAAATTCAGTTGCCTTAAATGTAAAATGAAATTGCTGAATAATTGGGATTGGATTTTTACACAACCTGCTGTATGTAATACCTTGTCATTTTCCTGAGTTATTTTGTATTCTGTGGATACAGATGCCCCACCTAATCATTTTAGAATAACATATACAAGACCAAGTTAATTGCTCAAATGGGAGCCTTGGTAACTTGTAGTTTAACAACAGGGCATCAACATGGCCTTGGTCCCTCGATTATGAGTGACTCTTTCTCAACCTTTTGTGAAGTTAATGACAAGGAATATTAATATGCTACTTGTGACAGCATCTAGACAAACTGTCATGTTTATGAGCAAGTCTTGAAAGGAATTCATTCAAATTGGAATGCAGCTTGTCATCTCTGGGTCTTGTATGCTTTGGGCAAAGAGTTTATAACCATGCTCCTGACAGGTTGCAAAAAAAAGAAAGCGAGAAATAATTGTGAAGCTGGGGATATTGAGAAAAAGAAACAGTTTTGTAGAATAAACAAAAATGTTAAAACACATAGAGCTTGCAAATGTGATTTGATAAAAGAAGCGATTTGGTCTAAATGAAATAAAGACAGCAACGCATTTATGATCTGCTCTCCGGTCCACATTGTTCCTTTTGATGATACTGACGTCATCAGTCATGGCATAGCAGCCCCCACGGTCGCATGGGTCCAAGGGGCTGTTGTGTAATTCAGGGGCAAAACAAAACAGACACCAGACAAGATGAAGCGTGCAATCACTTTCTCTGGCTCCATCATGACTTCAGGAGTCAGATCCTTGCCGAGAGAGAATATATTTCCAATCAAGGTTCATGCACACTCAGGGGGTGTGCAAACTAAGGTTGATTGTTCAGGCGTAGAATAGTGACTTTATTCACCTTCGTTGTGGGTCTTGTGGATTTCTTTCTTAATATTGAGAACATTTGGGAGAAATGGAATCCATTCCGTGAAACCAACAGTAGGCATATTTTACTTATAAGCTTTAATGAAGTCTGGTTACCCATGATATAAAATGGGTTGTCCTAAAGGTAAAAGCAAAGAAAGTTTTCTTCCTCTAGCCAGAGGGATGTCACAGTTCTCAAAAGTTGTCAAATGTAAATCATGTACCATATTATAAAACAAAATCTAATGTCCTGTCAGAATTAAAATTTGGGGCATTGAGGTCTTTCACTTAGTTATTTTTTAAGGAATTAGTGTCACGTCAAAGCCGCCTATTGACAATTTAATTATTGAATTTTCTTCAGATGGTTCTACTAAAGCTAGGTCTTTGAAGGTGAGAGCAATGTCACAAATATGAAAAACAACTGTATTGTTCTGAGAGGCAAGTTATTCCAAGTCTAAGACTTTATGGAAACCTTCAGGAAAATAACTTTGAATATGGAGCAAATTGAAGATTTGTCGTGTTTTTTTCGAAAGATCAACTGCCCCATATTGCTTTATTAAGGCTCCATGGAAAATTATGATATCACGGTCCTGTTTTACAGTTACATAATGATCGTCTCACTGTGTTCGATGTTGAGGGTGCTGTGCCGATATGAAATACAGCCTTAATGTTACATGCTATGAATTAGGTTATGTACACTATAGAAAGTACCAATGACAGTTTTCGCTGTTGCTGTTAGGTGTCATTGAGGTGGTTCAGACTCATAGCCACCCAATGTGCGACAGAAAGAAACCCTGCTGGGTCCTGAACTAACCTCACGGTTGTTCTGGTTGAGCCCGTTGTTGCCATCGCCGTGTCAACTCATCTTATTAAAGGCCTTACTTTGTTTCTCTGGCCCTCTGCTTTATGAGGCATGCTATCTTTTCCCAGAAGTCCATCTCTACTGACAATGTGATCAAACATAGGAAACACATTTTCCCCATCTTTGCTTTTAAGAACATGCTGGCTGCACATTCTCTAAGACAAATGTGTTTGCCCTTTTGGCAGTTCATAGTATTTTTACAATTCTTCTCCAGTGTCACAACCCCAGTACACTGTTTATTCTTTAGTCTTGATTGGTTAGAAAATGATTTGATTTTCTGGGAAATTTTGGAAATAAAGCAACAACAAATAGAAAATGGTGTTCTATATTGAATGTCTAATTTTAATATACATATGAGGAAATTGAAAATATCCTGTCTTGGATCAAGGTGCACCTTAGTCCTCAAATTAACATCCTTGTGCTTTTTTAAAATCACTATAAGGTGTCCGTGTGAAACAGGTTTACCCAATCATAAGCATCATTTGTCACTTGACTACTGTTTGACACCTTCAATCGTTTTCTAGTAATCATAATTCACCTACTAGTTCAGTTGCAGTAATTTTGGCTTTCTTTATTGGAGTTGAAATCAATATTAAAGACTGCAAACCTTCATCTCCATAAAAAAAGTGCTTCAATTCTTCCTCCCTCTCAGTAAGTAAGGTTGTCTCACTTGCTGCTTGAAGTTTTAATAAACTTTCTTTCTATTCTAATGCTGAATTCCTCTTCATATAGTCCAAGTTCTCTACTCTCTCAGCATATGGAGTGAATAGGTAACGTGAAAGCATAGAACCCTGGTGCACTTTTTTCCTGATTTTAAACCAAACGGTGTTCCCTTGTTCTATTGACACAACTGTCTTTTTGTCTTCATGCTATTTACTCAGAAGGACAAGCTAGTGGTCTGGAATTCCCATTCATCTCAAAGAAATCCACAGCTTATTACGGTCCACACAGTGAAATGCCTCTACATCGTCAAGAAAACAAAAATAAAATTGTCTTCTGCTATTCTAAGCTATGAGTCGAAGTCTGTCTGACATCAGCAATGATATCCCTTGCTCCAATGACATCCCTTTTCTTAAACTGGCCACACGTTGGGAGTTTCCTGTGATTGCGCTACTGCAGCCATTGCTGGATGATCTTCAGCAACATTTAAGCATCCTTGATGACTTCCTTTCTTTGTAATGGACACAAGCACGGATCTTTTCTGGCCCGTTGGTCAAACAGCTGTCTTCCAAATTCCTGCCATGTCTGTGCTTCGTAAACTTGCTGAACCCATTTGATGGACATTTCATCAGTCCCTGGAGCCTTGTTGTTGGCCAATGCTTTTAATGCAACTTAAACTTCCTCTTCCAGCAGTATTAGTTCTCGCTCACAGACCACCTCCTGACATTGTGGGCTGTGGACTAATTCATTTTGGAACAGTGACTGAATCATTTCCATATTCTCTTTCTTATGTAGATAAGGGAGAGGTTTATGTATAAGAGCAAAGGAACATTGAGAAAGCATTCCAATCCAGTCCAGTCCAAGTCCACAAGTCTGGTATTAGCCCACATGTCTGATACCAATCCATTAATCCTCTTCAGACTCACAAAGCGCATGCAATGATGCCAGGACAGTCAGAAGCCAGTGAATGCAGAGTCTTGTGTATCCAGTTGTGGTAGAGGCACCTCAATGCTGGCAGGGCCCTCCCCATGGCTTACCAAGCATCTCAGCTCTGGCAGGAGTCTCCACGTGGCTTCTCCAGCTTCAGAGGTCTGGTTCCATCATGGCTTCTCTTCCAGCTCCTCCAGGATTCAGGGTCTATCAGCATGCTGACATCCTATCTTGTCAATAGAGCATCTCCCACGGACTGAGTTGATGGTCTCTTATCTCCACAGGGGGAATATCTGAGATTTCTTAGAATTCTCTGAGAAGTCCATGCCCACACAGAAGTCTTATTGACCATCTCCAGAGTGACAGGCTAAACTCCACCCCTACACGCTTAATCATATTGCCACCAGAGTACATGACTGCCACAATAAGAGACCTATAAAGTACAGCCAGTCCATGGGACCTGTGCGCTTCTTCACTGTTCTTTTCATTCATAAACAAATGCCAACTGTGCTATCTCTCCAATGAGGAGAATCCGCAGTGAAGCAAAACTGGGGTTTGACTCAGGTTGCCACTGTCTGCCACTGTCTCCACCCACGGGAGCAGCTGTCAGGACGGTTGAAGCCTGCACAAAGGCCTTGTCTCTTAGAAGCCGCAGCTTGCCGCTGGTGCAAAGCAGAGGTTGAACGATCAGGGCTCCATTGTGTGGCTGCTGTGGGTGCTCTGGCTTCTCTCTGCCCCCCATGGTTTAGGCAGGCTGGGTTTCTAGGTATTAACTCTTCCAACTTCACTCCTTTCCATCTTGTCTTATTGTGTTCTGCCTCATTCAATATTTTGTCCATAGGATCCTTCATATTTCAACATGAATTTTTCTGGAGATCATTCAGTTTCATATATGCTAAGTATATTCTTCTTTGTTGGTTTTCCACTTACAGGTCTTAACACATCTCATTGTAGTACTTAGCTTTGTCTTCTTGAACTAGTTCTAAAAATTTCTGTCCAGCTCTTTGACTTCATCAGTTCTTCATTTTATTTAGTTAACTACAATTAAGAGCAAGTTTCACACTCTCTCCTGGCAACCATTTTGATGTTTTCTTTCTTTTCGGTATTTTAGTTACCTTTTTCTTTCTTAATGAATAACATTTTTTATATCCTTCAATAGACCATCAGATCTTCTCTATTTGCTGTTGGGCTGTTCTCAAAATTTAGGTGAGATAGAGATTGTATTTTGACTCTCCTGTATTTTAAAAGAATTAACTTTATCTTGAATTTTCAAATAAGCAAGTGATGATTTGTTCCATAGATAGACCCAGACCTGGTTTTAGCTACTGATATTGAACTTTTCCATCATTTTTTCCCACACATAATCATTTGTATTTCTTTGGGTCCCATTGAGAGAAGTCCATGTGTATAGTTACCTTTTCTGTTGTTGAAAACAGGTGTTTGCTATGAAGAAGTCGTTGTTTCTTACAAAATTCTATCATACAATCCCCAGCTTCATTTCTCTCACCAAGTACATATAGTCTTTAACATAGCACTTTTGAGAATGATGTTGCATCAGATAGTGTTTTGATCTTTTTGCATAGCATATGCATAAATTGATGGAACCTAAAAACCATGGTGTAAAGCAACATGCACTTGTTCTGACAACCAGGAATTAAAAAATCCAATGGATTCAGCATCCTTCCCTGGATATATTCCCTAAAGAATTAGGAGTCATGGATATTTGTATATCTTTTTTTATTGCAACACTGTGCACAATTGTAAGGAACAAATTGAATATTCATCAGTAGATGAATGGATCAGAAAAGTTTATGTGTACCTACACACAATGGAATATTGTGAACTGCTAAAAGACAATGATGAAACTATGAGGCATTTCTTGACATGGATGGAACCGGACAGCATAATGTTGAGTGAAATTATCCAATCACAAAAGGACAACTATTATATAAGACCACTGTTAAAAAGGAGAAACAGACAAGAAAGCAAACAAACAATGTTGCTGTTAAGGGGAAGCTATTTGCAACTAACGTGGAAAATTGTAGTAAACAGTCATAATTATCAGACTAGTGAGAAACACAAGCCATGGTCTGTTTCTCCAAAAAATATTCTTTCTTTTATTGTTCAAGAGCAATTCAATTTCAAATATTAAATAAATTTGATTATATTTTGAAAAATAATTTGGTGTTCAGCAAAACTATTTTTGTTTCAAATATCATTCTCTTCTTAGGGTGGAATTATTCTGTTGGCTATATCACACCAACTTGAAAGTGATGTACATATATTTTTTTCAAAAGAATGAATCATGGTATATTCAGCAATTAAAAAGTCCATGAAGTTAACAAAGGTCTCATTGTTTGTTTTCAGGATAAATTATTATGTCTAGTCCCACCATTTGATTTTTAAAAAGCAGGGAAGTCAAGAAGCTTGGAAAGCTGAGTATATTCAAGGCCAAGCATAAGCAAAGCAGAGTCAGGATATCCTTCTTCTAGCTCTGC
>PVJH01009253.1:0-80272 GCA_004026705.1 Nesogale talazaci | reverse complement strand
GACTGGATTTCCTTTTATGTGGATAGATATTATCCCATCGCAGCATTTTACTTCAAGACATTGATATATATTTTTATTTAAATCTTTTTACTAAATGTTCAAACAGCTCTTCACAATCTATCCACACATCATGTGTCAAGCACATTTGTACATATATTGCCATCATCATTTTCAAAACATTTCCTTTCTATTTGAGCTCTCGGTGTCAGCTCATTTTCTCCCTCCCTTGATAATTTATAATTTTTTTCATGTCTTACACCAAAGACTGTCTCCCTTCACCCACCTTTCTATTGTCCATCCCCTTGGCATATGTTGATTATTGTGATCAGTTCCCCTTTTTGTGCCCCCCACCCCCCCTGCCCCTTACCTTCCTGATATTGCTACTTTCACTATTGGTCCTGAGGGGTCCATCTTTCCTGGATTCCTTTGTTTGGGCTTTTCTCTGTAACAGTGTACATGCTTTGGTGTAGCTAGATTTGTAAGGTAGAATTGGGGTCATGCTAGTGGTGGTGATGATGGCACTGGAAGAATCCTCAAAGAACTAGAGGAATGTATGTTTCATTAGTGCTGTACTGCACCCTGGTTTGCTTGCTTCTTCCTTGTGACCCATCTGTAAGGGATGTCCAATTGTCTACATATGGGCTTTGGGTCTCCACTCTACCCTGCCCCTCATTCACATTGATATGATATTTTGTTCATGCTCTTTGATGCCTGATACCCTATCCCATCAATATCTCATGATCATACAGATTGGTGTGCTTCCTCCATGTAGAGTCTGTTGCTTCTCAACTAGATGGTCACTTGTTTATCTTAAAGCCTTTAAGACCCCAGACACTATATCTTTTGTTAACTGGGCACCATCAGCTTTCTTCACAACATTTGCTTATGCACCCATTTTGTCTTGCATTGAGGGACTACTTGAGTAGAGGCCGAATGTCCATCTGCTATCTTCATACTAAGCCTATAAATAAATGACATAGATCTATTTCCCCATCACCATATATGATATATTTACATGTGCACATGCCTGTATTTACACTTCTATAAATATCCTTTGCATCCCACTACTTTCCTCTATTTCCTTTTACTTTTCTCTTGTCCCACTATCATGTTTGACTCTCATTCAGGTTTTAGTAATTCCTCTCGGCTATCATGCCTTTGATCAAGTCCCACCAGGCATCCTATGCCCTCCTTGCCATCCATTTTAGATCACTTGTTCCCTCATCCTTGGGTTTGTTGACACCCCTCTTACTTTCCCCTGCCTTCACCTCTCTTATGTTCCCCCTCCCTCCTCCCCCCAACTGTCTGTCCATTGTTTTCTTTTCTGGATTGTTTATCCCGCCTTTCTTATCTAGATAGACATGCAGAGACAAAAATAAGCACAAAAACAAGAAAAAGCAAAATAAAGCAACGAAAGAAAAGAAAACAAACGACAGCAACAAAACCAAGAACAATAAAAAAGAAAGGTCTATAGATAGCTTTGTTTGTTGATCTTTATGAGTGTTTTCTGGTTGAGTCTGATGGGGTGCCATGCCTTGGCCAAAGTGTGTTTTTGATATTATGTGGAGACTTCATTGCTGTGCTCCCCTTGTTGCACTATTGCACACCCTTAATGTTCCATCCCCATGTGATGGGGTAAGATTGGACACGTTTTTCTCACCGTCTCCTATGTTGTACCCATAGCACTGAATTTGTGAGGGACATTGTGTCTAGTGGTGGGGCTGTCCTTATGATCCTCTCTGTACATTGGCTTTTCCAAGCAGTAATATTTCCCTTGAGGCTTGATGGGCCAGCATGTGTTCCACTCGCTGTCCTTTCTTCTTTATTTGCTCCTGTATGCTATGACCAGAGGCCCCCCTCTCCCTAAGCTGTAGCTCCAGTGTGTCCTCTTAAGTGCATTCTTTTGGGGTGAGGGTGAGGTGTCCACATAGTTGGGATTGGGGCACATCTTGGCTTTCCAGATTGAAGCCTAGTTCCTCTCTTCCTCTCTGATAAATAATAAATACTCTCCCCTTGGGTGGGTTAGTCCCCCCACTTACTCAAAGAAAGATATTTTGCACAATGAATGTGATATCATTCCTCTTGAATCTGTCATTTCCAGCATAGTAAATCATATGATTCTCTGATTCAAAATAGCCAGTACCAGTCAATTTCAGTTCACTAATGCCTAGACTATCAATTTTTATGTATTCCACTTCATTTTCGATGGCGTCTCATTTTATTGGATTCATACTCCACATATTCCAAATTCCAAGTATTAATTGACATTTGCAGCGGCTTCTGCTCATTTTGAGTTGTGCCTCATCAGCAAATGAAAGTCCTGGAGCCCTTGCTCCCACAGGATTTACACCGTCCACATCATTATGGTCTACTGGACTTTCCTCAGATGTTGAATGCCTTCTGACCTGCGGGGTTTGTTTTATGGCACTGTTTCTGACACGTCTTCTTTTATCCATGAAGTTTTCAGTATCTGACCATATTCTGCCTATATTCATAGGTTCTCAGCGGTTGATTCAGTGACTGAGCCTGTGGATTCTTCATAGGCTTTTCGTACGCTGGAAGTTCTACTGAAACCTATTCACTTTGGGTGACCCTGTTGGTACTTTAAATAACAGTGGCATTACTTCTAGCACCACAGCAACACACAATATGCCAAAGTACTGCAATCTGACAGACAAGTGGTGGAGATGTTATGTGGGAGTGATAATAGATCTCATGAGATTGTTATAAGAGTTTAGTGAGATGATGAGTGTAGAAGTGTTCTTTCTGAGTAAGAAGTGCTATCAGATTTAGGATATTCGATAATTTGTCCTTTTTCTATGACCTCCTCACATTTTGTATTTCATAATTGCCTTATCATTCTTACATAATTGGATACTGTGTGACCTATGCAGTAGCTGGAAAGTAGGGACTTTATTTTATTCACGTTTATGGCCTCAGTATATTTTATAATATCTGAAATGGAGTAAGTACTTAATATATATTGGGTGGCAGGGTGGATAAGAGGATGGGTGGGTGGATGCGAGAATGTATAGTTGGGTATATGAATGGCTATATAACTCAGTGGATGGATGTGTGAAAGAAAGAAGGGTTATCAAAGATTAGAAGAATACATCGTTGAGCTGAAGGGGGATAGAGGGCTCAACAACAAGCACCGTTAGAGGTTACCTCACCCATGAGATATGCATTATCTTACCACCTGCATTTTATAAGCAAAGAAGCTGTAACTCAGAAGAGCAAGCTCACAATCAGTCAGTAACACAGGTGGGACTCGAGTCAGGCCTATTATTTGAAGCAATTTCTTCCTGAATGAGTCCAACATTCCAAACAACTGTACAGTGCTTTAAAGGTCCAACCCATTGCCCATGCCGTGTACACCATCAAAACATTCTTTGTTGCTGGACCTGCCAAGTTTAGGGTCAGGGAGTGGATGCAGCAAGGGCCCCTGGTGCCGGTGGTGTCTCAAACATAAGACCTCATGAAAGGAGAGAAGGAAAACAGATTGCAGGTGTGAGGTTTCTGTCAACATTCATTTGAGTTTCTGGATACACTAGAGTCCAAAATGACACAAAGCAATACCTTTTCTGTTTTGTTTATGTTCACTTGGGATTCTGTCACTTGCAACCAAGTAGTCTTGATTAATAGATGATTCATTTATTCATTTTTCCACAGTACACACAAACCAATGCATTTGCTGTCTTCTTGCTTGTATGCTTGATTGGGTTGAGATTCTGTCACTTGAAACCAAAGTCTTGATTAATGTATGTTTCATTAATTCATTTTCCATAGCATGTTCCTTATATTTTATTCTAGTGCATATTTCCATGCCTGGTAGCAAGGAAATTACTTGTGTCCACCTACTCTTCACTTATGATCTTGTTTTCTGACATTCCACAATTACAATAGTAGTGAACAATCTATTATCCAATCATTTCCTACACCAGTGGCCCACAATCAGCAGTGCTTAGGTACAAGTGGGAGTAATCCTGGTTTGGGTTAAGGTTATGTATCAGCTTATCTGGATTGTGATTCTCAGGGGTTTGACAGGCAATGATGTAGGTATCTTTTTTATAGAACACCAATTTCTTTATGAAAGCACCAGATCTTTGGAAACCAGCCATGTCATTAACTGAGAAGTGGATGTATATATTAGACACGGAACTCCAGAATCCCACATCTTATTCATGCATGGATTTCTATTGGTATATGATACAAGACCTGCCATACAACACGTTCATACTTAGATATTTATCTTGATTTCTTCTGGCACCCATTAACACCTACTATGTATTTATCTCATCACCCATCAGTCAATGTGCTGTATTATGGTGGCTTACATGTTATTATGATGCTGGAAGATATACCATTAGCATTTTAAATCCCCACCAAAAAAAAACAACCTATGGTGGGCAGATATCAGAGGTGCTTCTAGAATGAGACAGGTGAGGAATCGCACCTGGCGAAATTAGCCAACCAAAGCTCCATGTGTCCACAGGGCTAGAAGATGAGGAACCTTAGTTTGGAAAACCAAACACCAAACTCACTGCCACTGAGTCAATTCTGACTCATGGTGACCATACAGGAGAGGACAGGACAGAGTAGCCATGACCCTGAGGATTTCCTAGACTGTAACCCTGTATTGGGGGTTACAGCAGAGCGTCTGGTGATTTTTGAACTGCCCACGTTGGGGGAGCAGCCCAATGCATAGTCACTATGCTACCAGGCTCCTTCCAAAATACACAGCAGCTGCCTCCGTGAAATGAGCACCCGAGGATGGCAGGGATGGCAGAGGACTGGGCCATGTTTCCTTCCGTGGTGTGTGGGGTCCACGTGAGCTCAAGTGGCACCAAGAACAATGGGTAACCAGAACCGAGAGGACTTCCCCACGTTTGTTCGATGTCACCTCTCGTCGGTCTCCCAGAACAGGTTGCGTCTCAAGGTGGCCCCCATCATTCCCTTCCCTCTCTGGTTGGAAAGTACAGCGAATCCCCCTCAAGCCACTCAGCGAATACAGAGTCGGGATATGACGAATATGCTTTGAACCTTTGTTTTAAAACTGTGCTAAATTTCCTGTTTTCAAATGTTTTGTTCACATAGTGAGAGGAGGTCTTTCAGAAATCAGTTCTGAGGAGCACTGTTCCTAAGGCAGGTTGTATTCAAAGCCTTTTGGAGAGAGAGCTGGTTGCTAGGGGCAACTCGAACTTCTAAGAGGGAATCACTGTGCGTGGATATAAAACAAATGCCCCAGGGACCCTGCAGGAGTGGGGTCCTCTCACAGAAGATTCAATGAAATGGAAAGTGGCTGAGAAACCTCAAGACGGTGCTGGCTACCTTTCCCTCTCACCCCGCCTCCCCCTTGGTAACTATCCTGCTGTTGGAGCCACGTGCACAGGGTAGGACGCCAGAGCGACAGCATGGAGATGGGAACCTCCCTCCCTGCGAACCAAGAAGCCAGGCAGACACAAAGCCTCAACTGGCCAGAGTCACCGTCACCAGGGCTCCAAGACAGGTGTGTTTTATCTCTGCTTACTAGGGCTGTGACATAGATTTCCTCAGCTATTTTATTGTTCACACGGTCAAATAGAGATTAACCTTTATCTCCTCTTGATGCTTGGTTCTGTAAATTTTAGCACAGATTGGTGGGACCACGACCTCAACCACCACGAGGTAGAACAGGTTTCCTCACTCCCATTATCTTTCTGTATATCCTCCCCCTCTGACTCCTAGAAACCGCTGCCCTTCGCTCCCTCATGGTGGCTGTGTCTTTCAAAGAAGGTCAGCGCAATGACTCGCATCTGAGACTGATTACCTTATCTCCCTGCAAGGCCTTTGTGATTCATCCACGTCGTCTTAACGCTTTGTTTGGTCTGTTCCTTTTTGGAAGCTGGCTAGTATTCTGTGGTGTGCAGGCATCTGTGAGATGCAGTGAATTGAGCGCCACATGAGTTATCGGTTTCCAATTCCCCCACATCCCCACAGAAAACGCTTCTTTTCTGACTTGTTGATACTTAGCCATCCCGGAGAGTGTGAAATGGGATCTCCTTGTGGTTTTGATTTGTATTTTCCTGATGACTAAGGATGTGAATTGTTATTTTCATGAGCTTATTGGCTACTTGGAGATCTTCTTTGGGAGAAAAAAAGTGTGTATTCCTCTTTTGCCTGTTTTAAAACGGGTTCATTTGTTTTTTTATTACAATTGAGTTGCATAGAACTGGCAAGTGTTTTCATCGGAAGGGCTAGTTCTCATCTGCAGCACCATAATGGCCTGCAACCCCCCCCACCCCACCCCACCCCTCTACTCACTCACTGCCATTGAATTGTGCTGATTCTCAGCGCTCGTATAGAACAGGGCAGACCTGCTCCTGTGAGTTTCTGAGACTCTAACTATTTATAGTAAAAACCTCGTCTTTCTTCCAAGGACCACTTGATAGTTTCGATATGCTGACCTTGTACTTACCAACTCGGAACCACTATATCCCCAGGCTCCTATATAGTGAGGCTAGGCCATTGTGCAGAGGGGGATGGAGTAGACAGTACTGAACCGTTGTTCCCCTTCATCGCAGGGAGTCCTTCTTTCTCCTTCATGCCTGTCTTTCCTTCCATGGGGAGGAAGCTCTTATACTGTAGCCCCTGCTTTCTTTCTGTCCCAGGGCTCTCTCTGTTCCAGGCAAGGAGAGCAGACTCCTCTGGGTGATTTGGGAAGACTACTCTGGACATTCTCAGCTCTAGTCTCTCTCCTCTGTTGACTGGAGAGAGCCCATGTTGCCTTCGGCTATGTGCAGTGCCACTTAGACCTAGGTGGACCCTAGTGTCATCACCCCTTTATGCAGAGACCTTCCAGTCTCTGCTGCCTGCCATGGTACCATAAGGTCCCCGCAGGACCCTTTGTTCTCGCACTTTCAGCCATGCCCACTCACTTTGGCTGTACTAGTCGTGCAGGCGGCACGTCCATCTCCTGTCTGCCCCCCGTGTTTGCTTTAGTTCTCTGTTTGTTTTCACAGAGTATGGAGGAAAAGACAGCCAGTGCATGTTGGGAATCCCCTTGGTAAATATAGGGAGAACAAAAGAATGTTTCCCTAGCCTTTCACCAAGGAACCATTGCTGCTTTTCAAGCCTTGCTCTAAACTCTAGTTTGATTTCAAAATTTTGAGTCATGGATTTGTAAAGGGAGGATTTATTTTAATGCTGAAGGGGACCTTGAAGATGACATAACCAGGTTCTTCCATAGGCAGTCATCCTACTGAGAGGGTATCATGCAATATAACAATGTGGTAATTCTATCACACATCAAAGTGCCAATGTGAGCAAGTTCTATGGATAAGGCAACCATTACACAAAGAACAATGTGCCTGGCACTGGACTGGATCCCAGGGTCTCCAGTGTGGGCTTCCCATGTTAGACCTCCTGTGTGGTCTTGGAAAGTGTCTTGACCTCTTGGAGCTCCCGTTCTCTCACAGGAAAAATGGAGCAACCCGCATTTTACCTGTAAGTCTTGTGACCAGGACAGAATGTAATAATGTGGGCTGGTATGCCATCAGTTTTCAATCCTTGGGCAGCTAGGGTGGAGAGGTAATCATGGTGAGGCCGAGAATAGAACAGAATCCACGTGTTAGAGGACCTGAAAGGGGTCCCAATTCGGGGCTCTCAGGAAACTGCAGGGGGAGACAACAGAGAGTTCGTAGAGATTCCCCAGGACCCTGGCTCTTGTACTTAAGCCCCGTGTGACATCTAGAGGGGCAGTCCCCTGCCTCCATCAGGCTGTGGCTGAAGAGAAGAGCAGAGGAGGGCACCCCAACTAGACCAGTGTAAAGACACCTCAAGTCTGGGGAGGGAAGTCAGGGAAGACTATGACCCCCAAGGCAGAGGGGATGCGGTGCTCCTAGACCCCAGGAACCTATCCTCAGGGTCTTTGGGAAACCTCTGCCTTGAGATTTCTTGCCCCAGGCAGAAATCTGCACAGGTTTGAAGCCATTATTTCCCATCAGACTTCTCCAATGCCCAACCCGCAGGAACGGGAGTCAGCTGAGTCCTCGCCATCCAATCAAAGGGTCCAATCACACCCTTCAGCCCAACCAATCACGCCAATCCTCATCTTTCCCCACATCGCCACAACCTCCTTGTTACCCAGAAGTGCACGAAGTTCTTACAAGTCCTGGATGTGCTCCTTTGGGGGCCTCTGTGTCCCCTTCTGAAAATGGAAACAGTAGTCATCTAGACGTTGGGGTTTTGGCTTACCAGTGTCACCTTCAGAAAGCTTCTCAGAAGAATGTGTCCCTGGCACTATGCACTATCCCAGGCCTTGCAGGAGAGGGGGAGAGAGAGAGAGAGAAAGAGAGAGAGATTGTGAGGCTTCGCTCACATTAAACCAACTTGCCATCTGAGAAGAACCTGACTTACACTAATGATAAATTAGGGGATGGCTGTTCATTTTCTAGAAGGATTCATGTTAGGATTCCCCTCGTGCGTTTATAATGTGATTCCGTTTACACTACATTCAGCAACCATCTATTGTGTGAGGCAGGGGCGGCTGTGGGCATAAAGAAGAGCGTGTGTAGGTAGTATTTTGAACATCGTAGAAGGAGGAAATCCGACATCTGGGGAGGTTTTGATGGCTGATTACAAAGAGTGGTACTGGTGCTGGGGAACAAAGGGGACTGCGGGTCACCTTTTCTCTGGCCTTGGGAACCCCGTGTGGGCACATGCCTTTGGGACTCAGCCGTCAGACTTCATTCAGTTTCAGGACTGGATGTGACACCCCCCCCCCCCCCCCCCCCCCCCAGGAAGGCCGGGAACCAGGAGCTCAGGCTCTGATGTCAGGCCAACGATGAGTCCTGAGGACAACCTGGCTATTGTCTTTCTCCTCTTTTGAGACCATTCTTCCAGGACCCTTGAGCAGAGGCCCGGAAGAGAGAAGACTCCTAAAGGGGTCGGGGTTGCCAGGGAAACTTGGCGCTCCCACGGATGCTTGGTGTTCGACATGCGCCCATGTCCGCTCTAGCCCCTTCGTCATGGGCTTCTCGGGTGGTCTTCTTTCTTTTTCCTTCATTTCTTTGTGTCTCCCGGGATTTTGCAGAGCCGCGTGTACAGGGGAGAATTCTCTGTTTTGCGGCTGCGCAGAAGGTGAGCCCTCCTTGGGACGCAGCTTCTAGTCTCATGGCTATCAGCGGGTTCTAGTTTACGAGGCACCGGGTGGGAGAGCAGCTGGGGGGTGGGGGGGGTGGGCAATAGCTAGAGTCAGGCTTTCTAAGGATCTTTCTTGGAGGTCTGCTGCTGCAGTGGCTGAGGGATTGGGGATCTGGGAAGACACACCGGCAGGGACTGGAGTGAGGCACAGATGTCTAAAGTCTGTCTCTGATCCTTCCTGAAGCACCTCCTTTCCTTTTGCTTGGATTTTTGGATGATGTACATGCCTCCTGTGTTAGGCTGGGTTGACCAGAGAAACAAAGTTACAGCCATTGAGGAAGAGAACTTCTTATCAACGAGCAATTGTATCTTGAGAAGACACCCCAGCCCAGCCCAGCCCAAGTCCACATGTCCGATATTAGCCCATAAGTCTGATACCAGTCTATAAATTCCTCTTCAGACTCACACATGCAATGATGGTGAATGCAGGAAGATCATCAGCTGGGGGGTGGGAAGTCCTGTGGATCCAATGACAGTGGACACATCTCCGGGGCTCTGGCTGCCATCACCAGGGTTCTATGTGGCTTGTCATCAGGAATGTGAAGCAGGGAATCGAGTGAGTCTGGCCTCCAGGCAGCCATTTTTCTCTGCCATGTCTCCAAACTCCACAGGCCAAACTCCACCCCTTCACTCCTCATACCTTTAAATGGACAGGGGATGATTTAATGACCACAGTTCACCAGCGTGGGGGCTAACTGAATGGTCAGTAGGCCAAGTCCACCCAGTGATGCCTCCGAAGAAAGGCCTGGCCACTTACTAACCCCCAACCCTCTGTTCCCCACACTGGCTATTGATGACCCCATGCAGCACGTCTCTTCTCTGATTGCCATGAGCTGTAGCTGACTTGATGACTTCTCTGATTGAGTCCAAAGGTAACCAGCCTCCTTCTTCAGTCTTGGCATGCCTCCGACTCTCGGTCTTCGTGCCCAAGTAAGAGTCCAGTTTGCTACTGTGAGATAATGACTTATTATGGCGACTTGGTGCAGAAAATGCCCAAAAAACCCTCACCTCTCCTGGGTCACCAGCTTCTTCATGCTTGCCATGACTCTGCTGGCCTCCTGGCTCCTAAGAAAGACTGACCGCTAACGTGGGAGGACCCCACCCCACCCACCCCCTTGGGCATCTTCAAAGGAATCCTTGGTGTTGCCCACTGAGTCAGCAGGGGCTGGGAGGGAGCCTGGAGCTTTATTAACTAATCTCTGGTACTTGAGTAATTTATTATGTTTAAGCTGGTGCTATCAGGTCTCTCAGCAGTGCCCGTGTGCGCTGGGAAATAAATTAAAGGCTGTCCAGAGATACTTGGATCATCTGTGTGATTGCTGGGCTGGGGAGATGGAGGTTTAAGGCTCTCTCTTCTTGCAAATTGGAAATTAGGAATTAATAAGACAGCGGGCCAAAGAGCTGCGGTAGGGGTGGTGGGGAGTTGGCTGCAAGACCAGCCAGGGCGGAGAGGGAAGAGTGGTTGGAGCCTGGGTTTCTGTGGAGGAGACATGGGAGGGGCCTCATGTGCCTGGTGGTGAGAGGCCTAGCAGAGGAGCCCCAAACCCTGCTTCTGTCCCCGGGCCCTGTCACTCACTTGCTGTGTGACACCAGATACCTCGCTCCCTTTTCCTGGACTTCAGTTTCCTCATCTGCCACCAGAGGACATGGTGCTCAAGGCTGACTCAGCCAGTGGATCCAGCAGGCACCTGACAGCGTTTTAATCTCTTTAAAGAGCCAACACACACGCAAAGCTGAACTTGGAAGTGCAAGACGTTTTCATAGCTAACCATAGTCTGCATGTGTCTTTCTACCAAGGCAGCTGTGAAAATTTAATTGCAATATATGCTCTTATTTCGGGTGTGGAGAAAGGACCCAAGAAGGCAAAGGTGTCCAGGGCCGGCAGAACTCATCACGTGGCCTCTGCCGGTGGACCTGCAGTGCACTAACAGCATCCGATTTTCCAAACCAATTTGTCCACTCCCATCTCCAGGTCCTCCTTGTCTCCAGTCTGTGAGCGCCTGGGAGCTGGAGCCCTGCAGAGCCATGATGGCCTCTCTGCTCTTTAGGAGCTGTGGGTGGATCGTAGGAACCATGATCTGTCCATGTGATGGAGCCAGGCTTTCTTTCTCGCTGCCCCAGGCTGCCACCTGGTCTGTATTCTTGGGAGCAATGTCTGTAATAGTCTGGGAGAAGCTGGCCTGCTTTACCCCTCTGACCATAGTACCATTCCTACTCTGCCCCATGAGTTTTTCCACAGTGGCTGAGAAGGGTCGTAGGAAGGCTTCCATATGGCCATGTGGTCTTCAAGGGGCAGCGCTAGGAGAACCAGCTAGTACTAGGGCTGTGGGTCCCAATGCGCCCCAGCAGAACCACCCTCAAAAGCCCCAGCCTGTAGTTGGGTGACCTTACCACCAGGTGGCAGGCTTGCTCTACATAGATGCCTTGGCAGGAGTATTTACCTGGCCATGCCTAGAGGTGTTGGAGGATGCCGAACCAGACCACAGCCCAAGGGGGACTGTTGAGGACGCCGGGCACAGCTTTGGAAGCCGGGGTGGGTGCCACTCCCCGAGGCCCTGGCCTCCTGCTGGGAGTCTGGCTCCAAGGGCACCTTGGACGTGGCTCCAGGAACCTGCCAGGGATCTTGCCAGAGCGCCCCCTGGAGCACAGAGGACCAAGTTGCCTCCCTGGTGCCCAGTGAGTGAGTCATGGAGGGAGGTGAGGTGCAGATTGGGTGGAGGGTTGGCCGGACACTGTGGACCTCATATCTTCAGAGGCATGCCCAGGACCCTGCTTTGGGCAAGACAGGACACCTCTAGCCAGCTGGCCCTGGTCTTCAGTGTGGTGGATGCTTGCCTGCAGGGTTGAGTCACGTATCCTGAGCCCACACCTGGAGCCTCCTAGCTTTGCACAGGGTTGTTGCGAGGTCTATTTGAGTCTTAGACCTGTGTCTGCCCCTCAAACATCCCTGCCTCAGACATCGGGCTCTCCTGAGGGGTCTGGGAACCAGGGGGCGGGCCACCCCCAAGCCCCGGTACCTCACTTCACTGGGAGGCAAAGGGGGAAAGGACCACGCCTTGGTCAACTTGAGTGCCATGGAGAAATGATGGGGGGAAACATTGAGGCTAGGTGGCGTGGGCAGCTGGAGGCAGTCAGGCTGCCAAGCCTCAGCCCTGGCAGGGGGTGGGCATGGGCACCTCAGGTCCTCTGAGAGGGCAGTGGAGGCGGGGATAAGCTTCCTGCAGGGCCTGCAGTCCTCGTGCACTGCCTCCAGATGCCGGGTCCTGTCCCCAGCCAGGTCTGGGTCTGACTCAGAGTTGTGACTCATGCTTCTCTCGGTGGCATCTGTGGGCCCTTCATTAAAGTGCAGAAATAAACCCTGGACTGTTCTCCTTCAAGGATCCCCTTTGCCATCTTTTCACCGGCTTCTCCCTGCTTCGCCGCCCTCCTGGTCTCTGCTCCCTCTTGATGCACGACTCTTGGCTTCTGCTCCAGAAAATTGCTAACTCCTGTGTGCGTGCCTGCGTGCGTGGTGGACCCTGGTCCCCTATCCCAGTCGCATCAGCCGTTGGGAGGTTACCTTTGAGGCTCCCCAGGGGCACCCGCTTCATCCCTCCCTCTGTGAGCAGGAGGAAAGGGACAGGTGCAGAGAGTTCTAAAGGCCCTGGCTGGGGAGACACAGAGAGGGTCCGATGCTTACGGCCCCCAGCCCTTAGCCGGACCAACTGGAGCTGGAGCCCAGCAGAGACACCAGCCCCAACCAAGCTCACTGCCATCAAGTTGAGGCCGACTCACAGGCACCCTGGAACACAGAGACGCGTTGAAGCTGACTCACAGGCACCCTGGAACACAGAGACGGCTCGCCCTGTGAGTTTTTGAGGCTGTTTCTGTTTGTGGGAATAGAGAGTCATGTCTTTCTCCAGCAGAGCGGCTCCTGCTTTTGAACTACAAACCTTGGGCATCCTAGCTCAACTCATAGCCTCTAGACACCACCAAAGTTGCCGGGCAAAGACAGAGGATGGAAAACGGAGAGGGAGAAAGTGCCCAGAGACTAGGATGTAGGGAATGTAGAGAAATTCAGGGGGATGTTGGGAAAGAAAGGAAGATGGGAAAACAGAAAAAGGAGAGAAGGGGGTTGGACAGAGAAGGAAAGAGAAGAAAGGAACAGCAGCCATGGGAGAAAAACAAGAAGATGAAAGGGAAGAAAGAGGAGAATGGAAAGGAGATGAATTAAAGAGCCAGGAAGGAGGAAAACAAAAGGAAAAGAAGAAACACCCGAAGGATACGACAGGGAGAGTCTACACACACACAAACACACACACACACACATCCCCAAGTTCCTGGGCCCACGCGGTGTGTCTCTGCACAGACAAGCTCTGGTCACTGTCCATAGAACCCTTTCCCCACCTCCCCTGGTTCCCATCCCTCCCTTTGGCTTGCCTTGGGTCCCTGAGACAGGCACAGCTTCCAGTGATCCCTCCCCTGCCCCACCCCGCTCCCCACTAGCACCCAGAGGCGCATCACAGGCTAGGAGGCGCGGAGGGGACCCAGATCCTCGTGGCTCACACTTGTCACCCAAAATTGGATCTAACCGCCTTTCTCCCACCCTCCTCCCTCCCGCCTAGTTTCCCTAGTAACTGACAGTTCCCCAGTGAATGCCAGAGCCCGGGTGACAGACCACTGTCACTGTCACCGAGGCTCTCACTCCTTCCTGACTGTCCCCCATCAGCCCACATAGACTCACAGCCTGGGCTGGGCGGTGAGGAGGCCTGGGCAGACTCAGGGGTAATTAAAACATGTACCATTTATTCCATCACAGGGAGCAGAGCTTTAATTACTCACTCCGAGTGTGAGGGCGTGAGTGAGGAGGTGGCTGAGGCAGGGGGTGGAGGGGGGTGGGGGGGCCGCGGAGGGTGCTGGGGGAAGGAGACTGAGGAACAAACTTCTTTCCTTTTGCCCAGCTTGGGTTGGAGAGTTGGGAGATGGGTCTTGTGAAGTGAGGGGGTGCTTGCTGAGTGTGAGTATGTGTGTGTGTGTGTGTGTGTGTGTGTGTGTGTGTGTTGGTGGAGGGGGCTGGGAACAGGGTGAAACCTGATTGTGTTCATTAAGGCAACACAAAACTAGGAGCCGTAATAATAATTAAATTAATTATAAAAGCAATTTGCTTTTGAAAATTTGATTTGACAGCTTACTAGTGGCTGCACTGATCCAGCAGCCCTGGCTTAGAATAGTCAGAACAAAAACCAAGTGGAAGAACCATCAGCTAATTTTAATTAGATGCCAGGCTTGGTAAACAAAATTCCCCACCACCCTTTCATTGTGGCTGACTTCGATTTAAGGAGATGTCGGGATTGATTTTGGGGAAGGCAGGGGACAGGAAGGTGCCTTTCCGAGAGGGGATGAAGGCTCTGGGGGTTCCACAGGAAGGCGGCTCCCTTCGGGGGAGGGAGGTCTCCCGCCTTCTCGGCTGCCTTGGGAAAGACTGCTCCAAGAAGCTTCAGTTGCCGTTATGGTCTCTGGAGAGGGACTTGCTGTGTGACCTTGACGAAAGTGGCTCGGTGTTTCTGCACTTGCTGGGCGGAAGCTGTGACACGTGACCGTGTTCCTGTGTGCCCGTGCGTGCACGCGCGTGCGTGTTCATGTTGGAGAGGGGGGTCCTCGCACGGACGGCGCTCAGTGAACCTGGAGAAACTGCCAAGAAGGACAAAGCAGAGGGTAGCACGTGGAGGAGCCTGGTTCTCTTCCTTCCGGGGCTCAAGACTGCCTGGCGAGCTGAAGAAGCTGGCTGGACTGACGGAAGGAGAGCAGCATTCTGCCAGGCAGAGGCTCCTCTCTCTCAGGGCCTACAGCTCCTGGAGTTCCTTGGGGGCCCTGGACTCCCAAGCACTTGGCAGTTCTGTAATCCCCTCACAAGCTCCTCCCGCTGGCCTGCCCAGATGTGCACACTTCCCCTTCTCTAAAAGGACGCGGTCCTGCCTCCACCAGGGTATTTCTTTCCCTCACGGTGCGTTGCCGGCCTGCAGGGAACAGAGAGAGCCTCTCCCTGCTCGGGGTTGGAGAGCGAGGCAGGGCCTTGATTCATCCCTACACACCCACTGCCCCACACAGTGCCAGCATCGGGCACCCAGGAACGACCTCACTAGCTCTTCTAGGTCGTTATTTGACTCTCCAACACCCTCCCTCTCTTCTGTCTCTTGCTTCAGGCCACGTGGTGGCTTTTCATGCACTCCTCCGAGTCCTCCGAGGCCGAGCCTCCTCCTGGTTCTCTGAAGTCGGTCTCAGAAAGGACACTGCCCACGGCTGCTCCCCCGTTCCCACGCCCTGTGGTGGCGAAGGCTGTGTGTCAGTCCGGCTGCGCTAGGACTCTCAGTGTTTTGGCAGTTAAACCCCAAACCAAACTCACTGCTGTTGAGTGGATCCTGACCCATCGTGACCCTCAGGACAGGGTCGAACTGCTTGGGTGGGTTTTCAAGGCTGTCACTTTTCAGGAGAAGAAGGCGTCATCTTTCTCCCGCGGAGTGGCTGGCGGCTTTGAACTGCCAACCCTGTAGCTAGAAGCACAGTGCATAAGCCATTGTGACACCAGAGACGTACTCCGCTCCACGATGGAGTCAGTTGTGAGACCGTCAGGGTGGCATGCAAAGCTCAGATCACGTTTCAGATGCAAGCCCTCGGTAGGACGATTCATCGAGCAGTGTGACCCGCTTCCTTTCTGATCGAATGCCGTGGAAAAGCTTGCTGGCTTGCCTTTGCCGAGCCGGGATTCCCCCATCTGATTTTTTGACCTCTGGTTCTTTGAAACTGAGCAAGCCATCTGCTATATTGCCCGCTGATTCTCAGGGTTGTCAGTGGATGGCCATCTTGCCTGTCCATCTCAGATTCATGCACTCCTGCAGCCACAAACCCATCGTTTTCCTGCCCATCTTGAGTTCACCAACCATTGTGGCTGTATGAGCCAGGAGAAGCCTCCGTCTTAACATCTGGCCCATAGACTTGGAACCTGTCTGGGCTTGGTCTTGCCTGCTTCTCCAGCTGTGTGAGAAGACACATTTTGCTTAAGACACAACCTTGTTCTCTGCAGCGCTGGCACTAGTGACCTCTCCCTCAAGGTAGATGTCTGCAGGGCCCACCCCAACATCTTGACCTTTCCTGGGTCATCACCTTGGCAACTTGACCACTCACTGGGCTGCCTTCTACAGATAACTCTCAGGGTCACATCACTTGGGCCCAGGCAACACAATTTCATTATATTCATAGAGAGACCTGGAAGAGAGAAGACTTTGGTCCCTGGCCTCATATGGCTTGGAGTTTAGTACACAAGTAAGTGTTTTGTTTTCTGTCCTTGGTCCTGAATTTTCCTATCGTGCCCATTCCATTTTGTTAATGGAAATTTCCACTTGGAAAATCCTTTATTATTTCAAAACCAGTACTTATGAAGATCTTTTTTTTCTAACTAGCTCTCACCCCACTTTTTCTCTCTCTCATGTACACACATTTCTTGAAACAACTCCCATGGCTGTGACATTAACCACCACCTTCACTGTCACCCAGATTTCTCCAAACTTTGGTATCTTCTTCTGCATCCTTTTCTGGTCTTCCTGGTCATAGTCCATTAGCATGTTCTTTGGTTTTTCCTTTCACAGTCTCTCCTGTCTCTTCACTCACTGGCTCTCACTCTTTGTCATCGCTGCTCTGTGAGGACCTGCCTGGCTTCCAGGCCTAGCAGATTTCCTTTTCTGCTAGGACCTCTCTTCCTCTGGACTTGGTCAATGTGTGCATGATCCTTGGTGTTGAACTCATACATGTTGTTCTCCTCTGTCTTTTTCTGTATTTCGCATGGTGTGAATTTCTAGGCCACCAGTCAATCAGCCCTGCAAAAGACCCCCGCCTGAGTTTGGTCTTAGGTGGGCTTTAGAAGATGCTGAGGAAAGAGGTAGACACTCCCAGGACAGAGAAGGTGAATAAATCAGCACCAGTTTTGCAATAATCCAAGAGCCCAAGACACTGAGCAAAAGCAATTGGGAAGAAAGTAAAATCAAAGATCTGGTGAGAATCATAGGAGAACATTGAGCTTGCTGGGTCTGGAGGAGTTCCAGGAAAGGGGATTATGGGTTGTATAGAAATGAGGGGGGTGGGGAGTAGATTTAGGGTCAAAAGGTAGAAAGGGAATGGATGAGAAGATGGAGAAGGGAAACAGCTCTCTCTCTCTCTCTCTCTCTCTCTCTCTCCAACTCCATTGAGTTGATTATGACTCATAGACACCCTACAGGGTTTCCAAGATTGTAAATCTTTTAAGAATTTTTACTTTCATTAATAATTTTATTGAGGGGCTCTTACAAATCTTATAACAATCCATCATTCAATTATATTAAGCACACTTGTACATATGTTGCCATCATCATTTCCAAAACATTTTCTTTCTTCTTGAGCCTGCCTGGACTTGGTAATTGTCATGTGTTACCCCATCCCTGTCTCCCTTCACCCACGTTTCTGTTGTTTGCCCCCCTGGGGGATGTACACTGATCATTCCCCCTTTTCCCTCCTCACCCTACCTTTCCCGTACCCTCATGTTCTTGCTACCCTTATTATGGGTCCCCAGGGGTTTATCTGTCCTTGATTCTGTGTATTGAGAGTGCTTATCTGTACCAGTGTACATGCTCCAGTCTAGCCAGATTAGTAAGATAGAACAGGGGTCATGATAGTTTTGAGGGGAGGTGGAGGAAGCACTAAAGAACTAGCGGACCCTGACTGGCTCATCCCTTCCCTGTCACTCTTCTGTAAGAGAATGTCTAATCATATGCAGATGGACTTTGGGTCTCCATACAGACCCCCCTCATTTGTATCAAAATGATTGGTTGTTTGGGTCTTCTGCTGCCTAATATCTGAACCCATCGATACATTGTGACCACACAGATTGGTGTGCTTCTTCCATGTGCACTTTGTTGCTTCCCTGCTAGATGCCTGCTTGTTTACTTTCAAACCTTTGAGGCACCGGATGCTATATTTTTTAATAGCCAGGGACCATCAGCTTTCTTTATCATATTAGCATTAGACAAAATGCACCCATTTTGTCTTCAGTGATCGTGTTGGAAGAGTGAGCATCAAAGAATGCCACATTATTAGGGCAAAGTGTTCTTGCATTGAGGGAGGGCTTGAGTAGAAGCCCAATTTCAGTCTACTACCTTAATACTTAACCTATAAATAAATGTACATAGACCTACATCCATATTGTTATATATTAATATGTGTACACATGTACATTTCTCTATAAATGTATGTTTGTTTGTTTTTGTTTTTTTGGGGAGCATAACTGCCCTCTGGTGGGAATAGGAGGCCCAGTCTTGCTCCTGGAGAACTGTTGCTGGATTTGAACTGGCAAGCCAGTGGGTCGCAGTCTGCACTCAAGCACTACACCACCGGGGCTCAGCCTATAAATGTCTTTTGCCTTTTGTTTCCTTCCTCTATTTCCTATTACTTTCCTCCTATCCCACTATCATGTTGGACCTTCATTAGGCTCTCTGTACCTTCATTAGGCTTCTCAGCTACACTGCACTTCATTGAACCCCACCAGGCAGTCTATGGCCTACTTGCCATCAATTTTTTATCTCTTCTTCCATTGTCCCTGGGTTTGTTGACTCCCCACTCCTTTTATGCCACCTTCTCCTCTTCCCTATCCCCCGGAAACAATCGTGCTGTTGTTTTCTCTTCGGGATTTTTTATCCTGACATTCATATATAGGTAGACATTAAAAGGGGGGAAATAGCTTATGGATAATTCCAGGTCTGTCTGCTGATCTTTTTGAATGTCCATAATCATTTATATATTATTGTGGTTATTTGGAAAGGTTGTAAATCTTTATGGGCCCAGAGAGCCTTGTGTTCCTCCCAGGGAACCATTGGTGGGTTTGAACCATCCACGGATTTGGGGGTTAACCACCCAATGTGTGCCTCACTCTGAGATTGGTGCTCCTGAATGCAGACTAATGAAGGACACTATAGAGGCTTCAGCAGGCTTCCTGGATTCCAGCCTTCCAGGGGGAAGCTTGTGAGGAAGTATTCCAGCTTGTGGGGAAGTATTCGTTGCATCCTCCTCCCAGTCCCCGCATCCTGGAAATGCCAGGGCAGACTCTACCTGGAGGGAAGTGCAGGTCATTACAGGGCACTGTCAGCCATTGGAGCATTCTTCTCCATGCAAATCCTTCACAGGTCTTTGCTGAGGCATGTGAGAAAGAGTGCAAAGTTGCCTTTCCCCCAATAATCCTACCATATGCTCCTCTCTGACTACCCAGAGACTATCATCCACCCAGCCCCGCCCAGGTTCTGCCAAGAGAGCGGGGAAGAGCTGGGCTTGCCCTCAGGCAAGTGCTCTCCTGAGCTGGGACCTGGGTTTGACTGTAGAGCGATCCTAGCACCACCTGTGTGACCTTGCACAAATTACTGTCCCTCTCTGTGTCCTACATTTCCCTTACATAACGTGAGAGCATTAGAACAGCTCTGTCATGCCACGATTCTGAGCCTCAGGAATTGTTCATGTCCCTTTCTAGAGCATTTTTTTATGATTTGGCCTCCTTGGTAGCTAGTATTTAACATCATGAGGCAGTGAGAGCAGACAACCCTGACAATGGCCTGAGGTCTGGTGGGGGAGAGCTGGAAGCCAGCAGAGGCCATAGTTCTGACTTTAGGTCTGCCCTTCACCTTATGTGTTCTTGGTACCTAAAGGATTTGGACCTCTGTTTCTCACCTCTGAAATGGAAGCATCGTCTCTTTCTGTCCTAATTCACTGTAAAAATCAGTGAGGTGTTTTGGGGACGTTGAGAATTCTTGAAGGACGTTTATTCACATGTAAAAGCAAATAGCTTCGTTGACCACAAGGTAGAGAGGGAAGGGCAGAGCCAGAGTTCCGTGTTGTTTCTGCTTGGAGAGTTAGCTAAGTGGGAGCTAAGTGGATCCTGCCATGTGCCCAAGTCAGGAGAGATGGGTCTTCTTATTCAGACAAGGGCTCCAGTGGCCAGGAACTGAAGGTGCTGGAATTTGTCCAACACATGACCTTGGGAGAAGCTCCACTCTGCCACCTTACGGGCTTATCCTTCAAAGAGCTCTTTCTTTTGTTCCAGCCAAGAACCTAGAGTGGTGATTGCTCCAGATGATTGGATCTCATGGCCGTAGACTCTGTGTGTCAGTCCAGGTAGACAAGAGAAACAAACTCATAGACACGCATATGGATATAGGGGAATGGTTTATATAAAAGATGAATGCAACATTGAGAAAGTTTCCCAATCCAGTCCAGTTCAAAGTCATAAGTCAGGTATTAGCTCACATGTATGATACAAGTCTATAATGTCTCCTTTGGACTCACAAAGTCATAAGCCAGTGGGTGCAGAGTCTTGGCACCGGCAGGGTCTCCCCATGGCTCCTCGCTTCCAGGGCTCAGGGTCCCTCAACATCATCCAGTGGTGGTAGAGGCAACTCAGCGCTGGCAGGGCTCTCCACATGGCTTTGCCAGCTTCAGAGGTCTGGTTCCATCAGGGTAAGGTCGTGTGGCTTCTCCTCCAGCTCCTTCAGCTCCACGGATGCTGCCATTTTGTCTTGTCCGTAATTCATCATCTCTGAGACTCACTCCCAACAACTGGGGAGATGGCTTCTCATCTCCATGAGGGAAATATTGCGAGATTTCCCAAAAGTCTCAGGAGAAAGCCATGCCCACACGGAGGCCTCATTGGCTACTCAATGGCTATCTCCAGATTAACAGGCTAGACCCCACCCCTACATCTCAATCATGAAATGAACATAAGCACATGACCCCCACACTCCTCATTCTCTCCTTGGTGATTGGAGTTGAGTGGGGCCAGGCTTGAAGACCAGGAGACCCTACCTGTGGCAATAGGGAACTCCCTTTCTGGTGCTGGCCTCTGTCCCATAGGGAGAAGGTGCAGCGGGACCTGGGAGTTTGGAAATGCTCCACTTTCCCATCACCTTCCCTCCAACTCCCAGCTCCCAGCCCTTTTGTGGTACGACAGGGAGAAGGTCAGGGATGACAGAAGGTCATTCTAGTCATTCATAGACAAGGGCAGCTGCCAAGGGAGTGTCCTTCTCTAGAGTCTTTCCAACTGTACCGTCATCCTTGGGCAGAGCAGTATTGAGGCCAAGTAGATAGTGATCAAAAACCTCCGCACTCATTCCTCCTCAGAGAGGAGTGTGTGTGTTAGAGAGACATGGGTAGTCGAGTTAAAAAGGAAGGAGGGCCAGGGATGGATGGAAGAGTTAGGACAGAGGCAGAAATCCAGCAACAAAATAAGGGCCCCTTAATCAAAGGGATTATGGATCATCACAGGACCCCAATTCAGAATGAAGAAGAACACCCTCTGCCCACTGACCTTCTTCATGGCCCCATGTCTGGGCTAGTGCCGAGTATCCTAGCAACCCTGGGGCTATGGTATTGATGTTTCAAGGCACAATGAGGGATTCTCATCTCCTTTGCAAAGGAGGTTAGAAGCTGAGGATGGGCTGCAATTGCATGGGAGATACTCAGAGAAAAAGCCAGGAAGAACATAAGACAAAAGGGCCTAGGAACAAGAAAGACCCATTGTGCACAGTCTTTGAAAAAATGAAGGTCAACATTCTCCTCCCCCATTTTACATTTCAAAAAGCATGTCCAATGTAAACAATGCAAAGAGACACAAT
The DNA here is from genome assembly GCA_004026705.1 of Nesogale talazaci. NCBI lineage: Eukaryota > Metazoa > Chordata > Mammalia > Afrosoricida > Tenrecidae > Nesogale > Nesogale talazaci. The sequence goes on along the minus strand of PVJH01009253.1, from coordinate 58,430 downwards.
ATAGCGAATTGCGGACATCCATCTTCAAGGCCATTTCCATCTGTCCACTGTCTCCAGAGGTAACCACTCTTGCCACATGCTGCATATCCTTCCTCAGGCTTCACTTTAAAAAATGAAAATAGGGAAATTAGCTAAATCATCTTAGAACTGATGGTATACTAGACATGGCAGCAAAGCTTTACATGGAGGAGCATCTTTGTACATACATGTTCTAATTCAAACTGGATACACCCCTCACAAATATACACACATGCACAATTTTTTGGTTCTTGTTTTTTAAACACAGGTCTCTACTTAAGAATATTGCTTTGTGATTGCTTTTCAACAGAATGTGTCTTAAGAGACTTAATGTGACTCTGAGTCACTTGTTTGTTTCATTCTTTTAAAATTTTATTTATTTAAAAAATCATTTTATTGGGATCTCATACAACTTTTATCACAATCCATGCTTTCATCTGTTAGGTCTAGCACTTTTGTATATTTGTTGCCATCATCATTTTCAAAATAGATCTCTAGTTGAGATCATGGTATCAGCTTCTCCTTTTTCCCCTCCCTCCTGAACTCTTGATAATTTATAATTTTTTTTCATGTCTTATACTGACTGATGTCTCCCTTTACCCACTTTTCTGTTGTCCATCCCTCTGGGTGGGGATTAAAATAGATCATTGTGATCAGTTCCCTCTTTCTCCTCCCATCTTCCTCTTCCCCTCCTGGTATGGCTACTCTCAATATTGTTTTGGGAAGTTCATCCTGTATTCTCTGTGTTTTCATCTCTTAGCAGTACCTGTGTACATGCTCTGGTCTGGCCAGGTTTCTAAGATAAAATTGGGGTCACGATGTTGGTGAGGGTGGGAGGGGTGAGGAAGTATTAAAGAACTAGAGGAGGTTTCATGTTGTTATACTGCACTGTCATGACCCCAATGCTTCATTCTTTTAGATAGACATAGAGTAGTACCCCGAGGTACAGAGCCCTTGGTGGCACTATTAGTTAAGCATTTGACTACCAATGCAAGAGTTAACCGTTCAAATTCACATGAGAACACCTTGAAAGAAAGATCTGGTGGTCTGCTTCTAAAAGGTCACAGCCATTGACAGCCATGTGGAGCACAGGTCCACTCGGAAAACCACGTGTTGCTGTGGGTTAGAATCAATGTGGCAGTGGTTGATTTACTTGTATATTATTCCCCAGTGTGGACATGCCATATCACAATTCCCATGTTCATAGATTTCTGAACCTCCATTTTTATTATTTATAATAGTGCTAGATCAGACATTTTTGTGTGTATGTTTGGGGTCAGCTGTGTAAGAATTTTATACAATAATTCCTTGACTGAATTCTCTGAATTCAAAAAACATGTGCATTTCTAAGCTTGTAAGATCACTGAATATTTATCCTGAGTTTAGATGTTGGCTCACTCTCTGTTTGGGGGTTTAGTTCTACCTGAGTTGGGAGGGGTAGAGGTTAGCAAGCTCTGGCCTCTCTGTTCAGCTCACGGATTACGTAGTCCATAAATGGAAAACAAGGAGATGCGTGGTAACAACAGCCAATTTCCATGTGGTAGGGCTATCATCCAAGCCAGGGGTCCCCATCACCAGACCTAGAGGACCTCTGGGCCCCCAACGTCCTGCTGGCCAAGCCTGGGGAGCCAGTGATAACTCAATTGATGGAAGAGCTCCCGATAAATGCATTCTGAAGGCAGGGTAACCTAAAGCCAAAGGATAATCCACAATTAATTTCTGCTCTGTTTAGAATTCATGAAATGATTAGATTTTCAAAAGAGATTGACCCACCCTTAGATGCTTGAATTTGACAGAGATTAAAAGGGTTTATTTGCATCCCCTGAGTATATTCCTGAAGTAGTCTCATAGCATACTGAGGAAACAGAGGATGTGGTGTTGAGGGTACCCATATGTCGACCCATGTAGATTTCCACGAGGACAGAAGCGTATTTGTGTGTGTTGTGTCTGGAACAGGGTCTGGCATCCTCCATGGGTGCTCATTGTGGAGTGATTACTCAAGCTTGGGAGGCAATGGGAAGTAACTCTGTGGGCACTCTTCATTCACCACCGACTCCATTGAGTAACTGTGCAATTCTGAGCAATTGGCCCTCTCTAAACCTCAGTTTTTACATTTGTCAATGGGACATCTAATGTTTTTAGGTGCTGTTGAGTTGCTTCTGATTCATATGTACAACAGACCATCCTCACAACTGTTCTTATCTTTGAGTCCCTGGTTGCAGCCACTGTGACAAACCATCTCACTGGGTGCAGCCTCTCTTCCCCCCCCCCTCCCCCCCCACCTTCTGCCGTTCCACTTTACAAGCATGATCTCCTTCTACAGGGGTTAGTCTCTCCTGACAACATGTCCAAATTACAGGAGTTGAAGTCTTGCCACCCTTGCCTTGAAAGAGCATTCTAGATGTACTTCTTCCATGACAGCTCTTTGTTCTTCTGGCAGTCCATGGTACATCTGAGCTTCCTCAACACCGTACTGGAGTTTTCTTTAGTCGTCCTTAGTCAATGTCCAACTTTCATGTGCATATGAGAGCCTTGAAAACGCCATGGCTAGAGTCAGGTACACCTTACGCCTCAGATAGTCCTCAAATATTTTCGCTTTTCAACACTTTAAAGAAGTCTGCTATTTATTTATTTCAGTTTTATTGGCACATAATCCATTTGTCATATATTCGTTCAATCATATCAAGAATTGTCCAATCATTACCACAATCAAGTTTAAAATTTTTATTTTTCATGGTTAAATCACCTTTAAAATGAGTTGTGTAATCACAATCAGTTCTAGTTCTCTCTTTCCCCAACCACATTCATTGTTTACTCCCCAAATCCCTTCACTCTCCCTATCTTCAAGCCCCCACCCTTATATCCCCTATAAACTCTTGCATCAGTTATTATCTCTGTGCATCCACTCCTTCTGTGCTTCATAACCTGGAAAACCCAAGAGAAACAATAAAAAACTAAGAAAGAAGTAAAGTGATAAGGATAAAATAATAATTATAAAAGATAAAAATACAAATAATGCGTAAGAAAGAAAAAACCACCCTCAATATTTAAAAAGTCAAGGAAGAAATTTTTCTTATTCAACAAACAAGAGATACTTGCACTTATAACAAATTTAGGTTGGGTCGATAGGAAGATCAACTGACCAGGTATTCAAGTTCAATACAGCATCATCAAAATTGTTATGATCTCTGTCTGAAAGTAAGACTGTGGAGACCCTTGCCTGGAGCTAGAGAGGATTTGCCAGTGGCTTAATTTGACTAGATACTCTGCAGATGGGTTTGGGGCTCCCACTGTCCTCCATAGCCTCTACAAATGGGATGTTCATCATTTTCACTGTGACACTTTTCCCTTCATCATATTTGAATTTTGTTATTATCATCTTTGGATTACAAGAGCTGCTGTGTTTCTTCTATGTGGACTTGGCTGGTTCCTTGCTTATATGACTGCTTGTTTGAATACAAGATAAAGGGACTACCTGGGAACTGCCTGCATTCTTCACCACATTTGGCTGTAGCCCCTTTATCTTCATTCCATCAAGTATCCTGATCCTGAGTATCCTGATCTGGTGCAGCAGGTCCATCTGATGCAAGCCATCGTTTGATCTTTAGACTGCTGTTTTCATGAACATTGATTATGGATCCAAGTAAGACATCATCCTTGACAACGTCAATCTTATCTCCATTCATCATGGTGCTTCCTATTGGACCACTTGTGAAGATTTTGGTGTTCTTTACATTGAGTTGTAATTCACATCGAAAGCTGCAATCCCTCATTTTCAGTAAGCGCTTCAAATCTTCTTCACTTTCAGCAAGCAGGGTTGCTTGTGCTGAAATATCTTGCTGGTTGTTAATAAGCCTTCTTCCCAAAGCAGTTGCTCTGGATTATATAGCTTGCTTAGCATGCAGATTGAGCAAGAATGGTAAGAAGATAGAACCCTAGCCTGCCCCCTTTCTAATTTTAACCATGCAGCATTCTCTGCTCCATTAAACTTGGTCCATGTGCGTCCAACTAGGTCCATCCTCTTGGTCCATGTACAGATTCCACATGACACGAGTGTTCTGAAATTCCCATTCTTCCCAGGACTTTCTTTAGTTTATTAAGATCCATACAGTAAAGTGTTTTTGCCTAATCAGAGGAACATAAGTAGTCTGGTATGCTCTGCTCTCAACCAAGATCCATCTGACACCAGCAATGATATCCTTTGTTCCATGGCCTCTTCTGAATCCAGCCCAAGCTTCTGACAGCTCTCAGATGTCAATGAACTGCTGCAATGGTCAGTTATATGATCTTCAGCAAAATTTTACTTGCTCACAATACCAATGATCGTATTCTGTAATTTGAGCATTCTGTTGGATCACCTGTCTTTGGGATGGATACAAATAAGGATATCTTCTAGCCAGTTGGTCAAGAAGTTGTCTTCAAAATTTCCTGGCATAGACAAGGCGATGTTTTTAGTACTTCATTAGCTTGTTGAAACATTTCAGTTGGTATTTCATCATTTCCTTGAACTCTTGTTTCTGTCTAATGCTTTCAGTTCAGCTAGGACTTCTTTTGTCAGTACAATTGGATCTTAGTCAGACTGCTTGAAATGTTTGAATGCTGACTAACTTTTGTTACAGTGACTCTGTTTATTCTTTCTTTTTAATCATTTTATTGGAGGTTTTTACAGCTCTTATTAGAATCCATACTTGAGTCCATTGTGTCAAACACATTTGTACCTATGTTGCCATATCATTTTCTTTTGTGTGTGTGTGTGTGGGGGGGGGGCATCACTGCCTCTGGTGGTTGTGGGCGCTACCCAGTGCTGCTCCTGAGAGCTGCTCCTGAATTTGAACTGCTAAGCCTGTGGGCCGCAGTCCGACACTCAGCCACTTATGCCTCTGGGGCTCAGCTCACCATAATCATTTTCAAAGCATTTTCTTTCTACTTGAGACCTTAGTACCAACTCGTTTCTTCAACCCCCATCCTCCCTCCCTCATGAACCCTTGGTAATTTATACATTCTTTTTTTTTTTTCATGTCTGACTCTCTCCCTTCACTTACTTCTCTATTGTTTGTCCCCCTGGGAGAGGGTTATATGTCAGTCATTGTGATCAGTTTCCCCTTTCTCCCCACATCCTGCCTTCCCCTTCCCTTTCTGGGTATTTCTACTCTCATTATTGGTCCTCTGGGGCTTATCTGTCCTAGATTTCCTGTGTTGTGAACTCTTCTCTCTACCAGTGTGCATGCTCTGGTATAGCCAGATTTGTAAAGTAGGATTGGGGTCATGATGGTGGGGAGGAGGAAGCATTAAAGAACTGGAGGAATGTTGTATGTATCCTTGATGCTATACTGTACTCTAACTGGCTCATCTCTTCCTGTGACCATTCTGTAAGGGGTTGTCCAATTGTCTACGGATGGGTTTTGGGTCTCCACTATGCCCTTCCCATCATTCATATTGATATGATTTTTTTGTCCTGGGACTTTGATGCCTGATACCTGATCCTACCAATACCTCATGATCCCACAGACTGGTGTGCTTAATCCATGTGGATTTTGTTGCTTCTCAGCTAGATGGCCGCTGTTTATCTTCAAGCCTTTAAGACTGCCCCCCCCTCCCAGCACTATATCTTTTGATAGAGTATCATCAGCTTTCTTCACATTTGTTTATGTGCCTATTTTGTCTTCAGTGATCATGTCAGGGGAGGTAAGCATCACAGAATGCCTGGTTATTAGAACAAAGTGTTCTTGTGTTGAGCAAGAACTTGAGGGGAGGCCTAATATCCACCTAATACCTTAATACTTAACAAATAAATATATGTACATAGATCTATTTCTCAATGATTATATATAAATATAGTCACATATGTACATGCCTGCATTTAGACCTCTATAAATTTCCTCTGTGTATTCTTTCTATCTTCTTTTGATGATTCCTTCATCATTCAGCATTTTGTCCATAGAATTTTTTTTTTTTGGCATCACTGCCTCTGATGGTCGTGAGTTCTACCCAGTGCCACTCCTGAGAGCCGCTGCTGGATTTGAACTGCCAAGCCCGCAGGCTGCAGTCCCGCACTCAACCACTTACGCCATCAGCGCTCAGCCCCGTAGAATCTTTAAATAGTGTAAAATGAGGTTTGAAATTCTTCTTTAGTTCTTTCAGCTTGTTGTTCCTTTTGGTTTTCACACTCTAGACGCTCATACATTTCATTATAATATTTTCGTTTTTCTTCTCAAGCTTCTCTTGACATACTCTGCTCAGCTTTCATTTTTTCACTTCTTCCAATAGCCTTGGCTAGTGTACGATGAAGAGCAGGTTTCAGAGTTTCTTCTGATATATACTTTGATCTTTCTGTTCTATATTTTTAATGACTTTTCACTTTCTCCACATGACTTTTTTTTTACATCATCCCACAGGTCATCAAGGTTTCTGTAATCCATGTTAAATGAGTCAAATCTGGAGATGCTCTGGAAATTTAGGTGGGATATATTCAAGGCCATATTTTCACTCTTGTGGACTTGTTTTCTTCTTCCTCAACTTCAATCTGAACTTATATGTGAGCAATTGATGGTCTCATCTACTATATGACCTTGTTCTTGTTTTGCATGCCAAAACTAAGCTTCTCCCATGTCAATTCTCACAGATGGAGTCAATTTCAGTTCTGTGAATTCCATTTTCCTTTGACCAAGGCATGTGTCTTGCAAAATTCTATCACATGATCTCCAGCTTCATTTTATCACCAAAATCTCATTTTCCATCTTCCTTTTTTCATCTTAATTTCCAAGGTTTGCATTCCCATTGCCAATAATTATCGATGTATCTTATTACACACTTGATCAATTTCAGACTGAAAGCATCCCTAAAATTATTCAGTTTCCTCATTAGCTTTAGTGTTTGGTGCATACATTTGAATAATAGTTATATTGATTGGATTTTCCTATAGGTGGATAGACAGCATCCTATTGCAGGAAACATTATACTGTAAGTTAGATCTTGAAATATTCCTTAGATATTGGAAGTGGCACTTCTATTAGTGCCACTAATTATAGTATTGAGAAGTCCTGGTGGCAGAGTGGTTAAGCACTTGGGCTGCTAAATGAAAACTGGTGGTTCAAACCCATGAGTTACTCACAGGAGAAAGATGTGGCAGAGTGTTACCATTAAGGATCACATCCTTGGAAACCATGTGGAGCAATACTACCCTGTCCTATAGAATTATTATGAGTCAGAATTAACTTGACACCAATGGGTACCATAACAGTGCTGTTATGCCAGTTGTCAATTTAATGTCAGTCAACTCTTCTCCAAACTTCTCAGGACTTTCTCCTCAAGACTCTTCTAATCTGTATCCCCCATCGTCTTACTTCCCTCAAATGTTTCAATTCTTTCAGCTATTGTGGTGCGTTGCTGCTGAGACTCTTGGTGAGCCTGTGCACAGCAGAACATAATGCTTCAAAGCACTCCACCATCCTCTCAATCACTGGAACGGCCTTGCCCAATTCTGTGACCCCCGTGTATTTGGCTTGCTTTTGCTCATCTTCCCGCACTCCATTGGATACAATGCTATTGTGATCCAAAGAGTCTTCACTACTTCATATTTGAGGTTAGTGGCTTGATGTTTTTTCCTAGTTTGTCTTAGCCTAGAAACTCCTCTGGAACTGGTTTGCCATAGGCAACTCTACTAGTATTTGAAATACCAGCGGCATCACTTCCAACAACGCAAGCAACATGCAAGCCAACTGTTAAAACAAACTCACAGACAGGGAATTTGAAACTGCCCCAGAAGGTCCCTTAAGTTATAATTTCTTCTGTATATTAGATACCAAGTTCAGCATGTTGTGCCTGTTTGGCTCGTGGAGGTAGAGTCATGCAAGTATAGTGCTTTCACCAACTTTCTACCTGGTGCACACCCTGTAGCTTTCTGATCCTCCAATGCTCTGGCGACAGATGCCCCAGGACCTCACGGCACACCCACTTCTTACTTTGAGTGTCTCCAGCTGGAAGGCTATCCCTGATCTATGTACGCTGTGTTCAACGGGCAGTGCAGGATGCCCTAATTGGCACTGATTGGTCTGTGTAGAACTCCTTCTAGGAAAAAGGGAGAAGAGAATGACTATCATGGAGTACCTACTATGTGCCAGGTACTGTTACCATTGAGGGAGAAGTATGAGTGTGCATGTCTAAGTCACTAGCCTCTGTTACATAGTATGGCAGTGGGCAGCCAGGTCAGGGGCTGCCTTGTTCTGAAGTGCAGAACTCTGCTTCCTGAATGTGGCTGCAGTGTGAGTTGCCAATACCCCCTCCTTCAGCCCTGATCGTCTTGCTCTGGCAGCCTCATGTTCTGGGGCTACGCGCGGCCTGAGAAGAAGAGAGGCTGAAATCTTATATAATTACCCAAATCATGGCTCCTAAATGGCCTCTGATTACAGCTCTAAAACCCCTTTCTGCAGTGCAGCCCAAGCTCTTGCGAACAGAGCTCTGGCCACTTTGTGCAGGATTCTTTTCTTTTAAAGTGAGGGAGATGGCTTATCCGCATGCAAAGTAGGTCAGCACCTTAGCAAAGATCTTTTCAAACACTTGGCTTTTTTTGAAGTCCTGCTACGAAACTCCTTTTGTTTCTCCTGCCTTTGCCCCTTCCCTCCCACCCTTCTCCTTTTCCAAAGGCTCAGCGACATCAAATGGCTCTGAACGACAGAGACAGGGAGAGCTGCACACGATAAGCTCAATTATAAATAATGCCCGGCCAGCCCAGCTGGGCCAAGCGTGCTGACAGCAGCCAGGCAGCCTCAACCCAGTGCCTCCTGCCCCAAACCACTTCACAGCATCATGGACATCTGCCCAGTCTCATGACAAATGCCTGTCCTTGTCCTTGCCCAGCTCCGGGCCCCCAACCCAGTAGAGGGATGGATGAACTGGGATTAAACCGATGCCTGGGAGGCATTGGCCTTAATGTGTGTCACTCATTATTAGTCTAAACTTGCAACAAGCATCTCCCCAGAGGGAAATCAACCCAGCTACAACTCTGTTGTGTTTTGCCTACTTGGGCTGCTGTCTTGGGTACTGTCTCTCTCCCGTAGGTTCTTCTTTTTCCACCCCCTGGAGTTCCAACCTCCTCAAATATAGGCGGGGATCCCTGAGAATTATATAGACATCAAGAAGGCTTTTCAGTTGCGCATCTATGAAGGTCTCTATCCACATGAGACCCTTAGTTCAATCCAGAGTGGTAGGAGGAGTCGGCCCTCTGTCCCCATTTTATGGAAATGGACACTGGGCCTAGAGAGTCTAGAGAGATGGCTGCTGGTGTAAAAAGTCACAGGACCCACGGGACTGGCTCAGGGACCAGAACCCAGGGCTGCGGAGTGGGGGGCTTTTTGTCTTACACCTGAACATCTGGTTTAGGAAACTGAGATATGCATGTGTGTGTGTGTGTGTTCACAGTGTATGCTCACAGATTAAAAAAAATAAGTGATCAAGATGAATCTGTTCTTTCAATATCGAATGTCCTATTTTGGTGAGCACCAACTGGCGTCTTAAAAGCTTTTGACTGGCATTCTAAGGAGGAACTAGTGGTCTCTCCCTGTCCAGAGAAGACAATCAAAGACACATGAAAACATGGGTCCACTGGATTGATAGACCATGAAAATACCATTTTCCGTGGCTTTTTGATCAGGAGACTGTGTCTCACAACCACTACCACATGCTGTGACGGGGATCATGTTAGAAGGTGCTTGACGGAGTGGGAAAAACAAACAAAACAAAAGTCAAAGTTGTAAAAGAGATCAGACTTGCTGGTCAGACAGAATCTGGGAGAAGCCCTGAGACTGAACTCTACGAACTCACTTCTGAGGATTGCTTTTTCAACCAAAGGAGAGACTTGCCTCTAGGGATGAAAATAGAGGTCTCAACAGTTGACTTTAAAAAAGCAGTAGGGTTTATAGGAAAGGGGGAAGAAAGGAAACAGGAAACACTGGAGCCCAGTGCGATTCCCCTCAGTAGTGTCTCCCTTCACCCATCACCGGCCTCTTTGGGTGCATATAGGTCCCCTTCAGTTCTCCCCTGTACACCTTCACCTGTCTAGGCTCACGTTGGGTCTCAAGACGAGTCATTCTCCAGGAAGGAGTACAACTGCAGAGATCTTCTTAGGGGCATTGCTATAGGCACTGGAAGGAGGGGCAGGCAGAATCTTGTTTCTCTCCTGGGATGGAGAGTTATTGAGCACTGGCCACATGCCAAAGTGGGTCTGGGTGCCGAAGGTCCAATCGTGAACAACAGAATGCTCCATTGCTGCCTTCATGGATCGTACCCTCCGGCGAGGAATATAGAGCAAACAAAAAAAAAAAGACAAGTGCACGTAATGGTGAGAAAAAGGTTAAAATATATCTCTAGGGCTGGCGAGTGTAGGGTGGTAAGGGCGATGCTTGACAGAGAGGCAAGAAGGCTTTGAGAAAGTGAGGTCAAGAGATCAGCCAGAGGGCGGGAGCCGTGAAGACATTCGGGGACCAGTGCTCCAGGCAGGGAAAGCTGCAAGTGCAGAGACGCTGAGGCCGAAGGGCACCGAGGCCCTGGCGGAGGGGGACTGGAGCAGACCAGTGAGAGCGGGCAGGGTGAGAGGGCAGGAAGGGCTGGAGCTGGGGGCCGTAGGTCCATAGGAGAGGAGCCTGAGCTGTTCCCAAGAGAGCCGAAAGCAGAGGCCTGTGAGCACCTCACTCACACTGCGAGTGGCAAGTGCTCCTGCTTCTTGAGCGATTCATTGGTTGCCTCTCCCCCCTGTCCTCCCAGTTCACTGCTCCTGAGTTAGGTGGCTGCTAGGATCACGTTGCATCCCTCACTCTCAAAATATGTGTTGTGACCCTTACACGGGTACTGCTCTATCTGGCTCTATTTGGAGAAAAATAAAAATCCCCCCCCCCTATTTTGTTATAGCTTATTATCAGAATAGGACTGGTCCTAAATCTAATCACTCCTTAGGTATAAAAAGCAGAATGGACCTTGACACACCTCAGGGAAGATGCATATGCAGACAGACTCCTATCTGTAAGTCCAGGGACCCTGAGAATTCCCAGCCAGCTACTAGATGCTCACTAGACGCAGTCAACCCTCTCCCCCCTCCCTTGAGCCACAGTCTGAAACTGGACTTCTTGCCTCCCAGTCTGTGAGAAAATAAATGGCTGAGGGTTTTTGGTCTTTGTTTGTTTGTTGGCTCTTTTTAAAGATATTGTCTCGTTGCTCGGGGGGATTTTTGCACAGCAAATCGGGTTCCAGTGTGATCATTTCTACACGAACCGTCCAAGGAGATTCGATTTTTCACACCACGCCAGCCTTCCCTTTAGCTGTTCCCGTCCCTTCCTCCCTGCTTCATTTCCCCACTCTTTGCTGGCCACCTCTTCGTGTTGGAGCAAGTGCTGGCCTCTCGGTCACAGGCCCCTCCATCTTCCTTTTGAAGTTACTAACAGAGGATGCGTGCCTGTATTTGATTGTGTACTCAGTCATGGCTGGGAGTTCTCTATGTCAGTCCATGTGTGTGCATTTTATTTTAGATGAGGATCTTTTAAAGCCTTGGATGTACCCTGTGTTCGGTGCAATGCCTTGCCAATGGTTCAGCGCTGCACTCCTAACTGGAAGGTTGGCTGTGGACATCCACCCAGAGTTGTCTCGAAAGAAAGGTCTGGCAATCTACTTCTAAAGGGCACAGCCCCTGAAGACCCTACTCTGAGAACAAGAAAAGTCCTACTCTGAAACACAAGAAAAAAAATAGGAAAGAAAAGTACTAGGGACCAGCTGGATGACAACAGCCTTAACAAAACAAAACAAAACATGCCATTAGCAGTCCTATCTATCAAGATCTGTCCTTCAAAGTGACTCACTTGTGGCTAATTTTCTGTGGCAGCACAGTGTTTCAGACAAAGGAGTTGGGCCAGTGGAGGGCAGTTGAGTTCCCCTGGAGGGGGCAGTTGTGGTCCGATTGCCCAGGAGAAGACAGAGAAAGAAAATGTCTGGCCTCGGGGATGCTTGAAGCTGTCCCAGTTGTCCTCTACGAGGATTCTGGGGACCCAGGGGCTGAGGCAGCGCCAGGCTGGAACCATCCTTCCCCAGATGGACAGGCCCATGTGTGTCTGCACACATCCCGTTTCTCCATTTTCCCACCCTTCGGGGTGTCCGGCGCGCATCCTGCCTGTGGATCCTCTCTAATGACTGCGAGATGAGGGGAGGCGCGCCGCGGAGAAGCGGCGGTGTTGGGCAGGCCCAAAGATGCTGGATTTCTCACTTCTCCTGCTTGCTCCCTCGCTCCATGCCCCCCTCCCTCTCCCCTCTTCTCACCCCTTTGCAGAAGAGAACTGCAGTGCAAGTGTGAAGATTGGTTGCAGCCTGGGGAAGCTTCTAGCCCCTTCCTTTTCTGACTCATGAGCTACAGTCTGTCCATATCCTGTCCGCAGCCCTGTCTGTTCCCTGGTGTCCTGCTCTGCCACCCCCACCCCCAGTCCCCTTCTCTTATCCAGAGGTGGCTCCTGACTCCCCAAGGACTCCCCCTGGTCCTTTCACACGGAGATGGGTTTCCTGGACTGCTAAAGGGGGATTAGCTACCTTGAGATTCTTAACCTATTCTAGGTCTGTTGGGGGGTGGGGATGGGGGTGGCGTTGAAGGTATCTTTGTGTTGTCCATTTCTTTCTTTCCTTGTTTTTTTTTTTTTTAATACAAACTTCATTCCTTGGCCTGAACTCCATCAAATTCAAGACAAAATTTGAATTGGGAATTTAACCACGTCAAATGCAGTCTTTTTTTACATTACTAACTAAAGAAAAATGGGTGCCTTGAGACTGCTAATCTTTCCTTTAAAAATGTAATTTAATTTAAAAATCATTTTATTTGGGGCTCTTACAGTCCTTATCACAATCCATCCATCCATCCATTGTGTTAAGCACATTTGTACATATGTTGCCATCACCATTTTCAAAATATTTTCTTTCTACGTGAGCCCTGGGTATCAGCTCATTTCCCCCCTTCCCCACCTTCTCTTCTCCAGGAACCCTTGATACATATTCATTCATGTGTGTTGCCAATTTCTTCCATATATCCCAGCATTGAGGGCCCAGGCCTTGTGGCCAATGATGGAGGGCGTCTGCTTTTCAGAACTCTAAAGTACCGACTAACGTTTATATGGTGAGCATGTGACTCTGAGCTTGCCCCTCCCCCATAGTGAGGACCACCTTGGGTTTCCTGTGGGTCCTTCCTCTCTTGTTCTCTCGGAGACTTCCTCTGGGTGACCCTATCACTGGAGGGGCATGGGCACCATAGAAGAACAGGGCTATCCGAGTCTTTCCAGTGGGGACAGGGTGGGGGTTCATTGTCTGAGTAGCTGGCCTGTTCCATTTCAGAGAGAGCAAGAACAGAGAAAATGAACCATGCCAGCCACCTCCTCCTTAGTCCCAGGTGAGACAGGAAGCTCACAGCTCCTTTTGTGTGTCTGGCAGCCTGGAAGCATCTCCATGGTGATGCCCTGAGGCTTCTCAGAGCTGGGGACCAGCCCCCTGCTGTGGGATTTCCTCTGCTGTGGTAATAGGGACAGGTGGGGCCTGGCCCGAGGCTTACCCCAGAAGGGAGACCTGTCCAGAGTTGGCCCGTCCAGTTTCTGAAAGGAGAGCAAAAGCCTTGGAGCTCAGAGTCCAATCAGCTCATCTGTCGAGTGGCATTCAAGACTACCCATCACTTTGCTTCCTGCAGCCTCTCCCCTGCTCTGTGCCCCCCACAAAACTGCTGCTGCTGCCGCGGGGCCTCACCCCCACTGCACTTCCCTGCCTTTGCTCAGCCTGTGTCTCCCCCCTCTCCCAGTCTCACTGACTTGCCTTCAGAGATGCCTTCTCTGGAAGCCTTCCCTGATACACACCCAGGTGCTCGGCGCTCCCCCTCTTCTCAGGCCCGGCAACGCCCTCTAACGCTCTGGTCCGGAGGTGCTCTGGGGAACTTACAAGGACTTGCCCTGTGAGCTCTTTCTTAGAGAGGCAGGTGGTCAATTGGGGAGGGACACACCTGCCCTGGGTTTGCAGCAAGGTTCAGCACTTCATAAACAGCGTCTAGACGACAAGGATAGTCCTTACAGAGGCCTTACAGAGGCCCTTACAGAGGCAAGGATGTGAGATGTGGTCTCACGGACTTTGGGCATGTGGTCAGGAAGAGACCAGTTTCAGCGGCGACAGAGAGGAAGGCCTTTCCAGTGATGGATGTGCACAGTGGCCCCAGCACAGGAACAATGTGAAGCTGGCGCCAGGCCGGGCATTATTTCACTGTGTATTTCACTGCACAGTATTTCACTGCGCACAGGGGCCCGGTGGGTTGGAACAGGCTCGGTGGCATGTCCCAGCAAACCCAGGGGACATGCGCCACCCGCTGCTCCCCTCACAGAGGTGCCCAGCAGCCAGCAGGCCTCGGTGGGTGCCTTCATCTGCCAAATGAGGATCTGAGTAAGTCCTGCCAGACGCGCGGATTCCATGAATGAGCCTAAGTGAAGGTGACGATGCCTGGCTACGAGGACTGCCGTGCAGGATGTGCAGACCTGTCTCCGGTCTCTCTTCGCCCGCTACCAGTTTAGCTAATGTCATGAAAGGCGCTTAAACCATTCGTGGGAAAATGGAATTGCAAGATGACGGGACGTTGCCACGCAGCGGCGGCAGTCCCCTGGTGCTCGTGCCCAGGGCTCTGTTTCCTCTCGCAGCCCTTGGCGCACACGTGTAGCTGGGAGCGGGTTTCTCGTGGACTCACTACACGATGCTCTTGGAGGTAGTCGGGGGACGGACTCTGTCTCCCCAGGTCTGGGCACAGAACCTGGACTAGGATGTGCTATGGAGACCTAGTACTCGCACCAACCACCGGGCGATGGGCTCCCGGAAGGCAGGGGCCCTTTGCGTCTTTAAATCGCTAAGCTTCCGTGCATGGAGTGGATGCTCCAACAGGGCTTCTTAGAGCAGGGTCCTTCAGTTGGCCTCTATGGAGATGCTACACAGGCTGCCAGCCACACACCCAAGAAGCTGTGAGTTCCCCGTCCCACCTGGCATTCTAAGCTCAAGGGGCTGAAGTGCTTGATTTTCTCTCTTGGTCTTGTTCTCCCGAAAGGAAGCAACTGAAGAAGCACTCTCTTATGTACACGTTAGGGCTGCAGAGGGGCGGCTTCTAGCATTGTGGAGCGAGGCATTGGTGGCTGCACGGTAGAATTGTTGCCTTCTATTCTACAGCCCAAGGAGCCCTGTGGCCTATCAGTTATGCCTTGGGTCACTAACTGCGAAGTCAGCAGTTCAAGCCCCTCAGCCGCTCCTTGGGAGAAAGACTGGACATTCGACTCCCATGAAATTCCAGTCTTGGAAACTCACAGGGGGCAGGTCAACCCTGTCCGATAGGGTGTCTGTGAGTCTGCACCAACTGCATGGCAGTGAGTTTGGTTTGGGGTATTGATGCTGGAGGCCTGGTTTCAATCTCTGCTCAGTGCCTCTCACGTGGAATCCCCCCACTCACCTAGCAGTGGAGCCTTGTTGTGATGTGAGCTTCCAGACTGCGACAGACTTGAAAGAAAGGCCCGATGGTCTCCATGTGAACATCGGCAGGCCCTATGGGTCAAAACCATCTAATTTATAACTGATCATGGGAACGGTGTAGGGCCTGGCCGTATCGGGGGTCACTATGGGTCAAGAGTCCACTCCTGGGAAGCTGACATGAACAGCAACATATTTGGGAGACAGAAGGCTCGGCCATACAATGCCTCCAGCATCTCTTCTACTCCTGGAGTTTATGACCGCAAGAAGCAAGAAGCCCTTGGTTCCAGAGCTCATTAGGCAGCTTGAGTGAGACTGCACCTGTGGGCCAGATGGAGGGCATCAGATCTGCCTTCCAGGAGAAGGTGAGGGACCGGGAGCTGGGCAGGTGCACTACTGGCTGGCTTTAATTCACTAATTCCTGTGAGCATCACTGACATTGGGGCAGACTCAATTTTAAGTTAAGTGGAAATATTTTGATTTGAGTTAATGTACATTGGATCTGGTAAACACACAGAGTATATTACTACACTCTCTGGAAATGTACAGTCCGATCAGCAAACAGATTAGTTTTAAGTGAAAAGACACTGGCAGACGGTTACATTCATTGACTTGTTGAGAACATCTAGATTTGGACACAAATGCACTGGAACGCTAGATCAGTTTGGTGTCTCGGCCCATCCGCCCGGAGAAGCTATTGATTTTAGTTGATATGCATTGATTCCCAGAAAACAGGATGGCTTTTGAAAATGAACTTCCAGTAATTTCAGGGAGAAGCTGGCGCGTTTGTCTCCACGCGAGGCAGGCTTGTTTTGTTAATCGTGTGTCTGCGCCTTGAAGGAGCGAGCAGCAGACAAATATCTTCGTAGGAATTAAAATGCATTGATTCTTGGAGGGAAATGATGGTTTCTGTTAAAAGCTTTTTGGAGATGTTAGCATGCAAGACTTTGAATAAAGCCTTTGTTCAGCGCCCTTTCCTCTCTGCCTTCTGCTCTACCCCAAAATGATGGCAGTTTGAGCCAATCTCAAGTTGGAGGTGGTGATGGGTGGGTGGGGTGGAGCAGGAGGAGGGGAGGAGTGCACTGCAGATGCCCTGCGGTAAAGTGTGAGTCTGAAGCTGCTCTTCTCCAGGGAAAGGGCCATTGAAAGAGTTCAATGCTGTTGATCCGGTAACGAGGCAGAGACAGATAGAATCAGGTGCCCTGGTAGAACAGAAGGAAGGAGATATAAAGCTTCCATTGTTACAGAAAATACGAATAAAAAGGATGGGTTTAGGGGTAGAGTGTGGGATGCAGAAATAGGATGTGTGTGTGTGTGTGTGTGTGTGTGTGTGTGAGTGAGATGGTGTGGTTTTGGTCCTTTGGTCCTGAATTGAAGAGGAAATGGTTCAAGGATAATAATCAAAATGATGCGGGAGTGAGTTATCTCACTTTCGTACCATCTGAATGAGTTGGACATGAACCAGAGGTGTAATTTAGGCATTTCTCACCCTCGTTAATGAATAGCTCCCATGGGGTGTGCAGACAGCAGGGCTGGAGAAATGATTCCAGGAGCCAGGAAGGAAGCGATTGGCCCGGAACTTATTTTTCATGTGTAGAGACTCCCTGGACCCTGCTGGACCCAAGCCACTTAGGTCAGCTTGGAGGGCTGATCAATATGTTTAACTCCTCTTTAGCCACTCCTAATTTCTCACCAGCCTCCAAACAGATCTGTGGTGTGGGCTGAGCCCATCTGGGGTGTGCTTGTTGACGCAAGGTGGGGTAGGAGATGGTGGACCAGTTGCCAAGGTAACTGCTCTAGGAAGCGAAACCTCCTGCAAGGGCAACAGAAGGGAAGATTGCTGCAAACGATCTTAGAGAAGGGCTAATTGTGCAGCCTCTGCTTTTCACCTCTGCCTGCAGCTGCTATAAATCCACTTGCCCCAGACTCTCTCCCCATCTCTTGTATTCCTCTCCGCTCCCTTCCACTCACGTAAGAAAAGTGGCTGCGTAGACAGTGTTGTGGAGTGAACTGTACCTGCCCCAGAATGTGTGTGCTCGAACCCTCACCTCTGAGTCTCTAAAGGTAATCCAGTTTGGAGATCAGGTGTTCTTTGTTATGCGGATGGAGTCATGATCCGAGTAGAGTGTATCCTAAACCCCATCACTTCTGTATAACGGAGCTGCATTGACGTGGAGTAGGCTGGAAGAGGTTGTTTTGAATCCTTCCATCTAAGCCTTTATTTGGCTCTGCAATATCTTATGCCAAAGACAGTGTCTGCATTAAGACCTTGGCTTTTGGATGGAGCCCCACCTGGCAGGTGGTCCTCTGTGCCTAGTCAAAGTGCCTTCCTGGCCACCTGGGACACCTCAGCCCAATGTGGTGGCTCACCCTTCTCTGGGACAGTGCAGTGCCATTCTTCTCTCTCATGACTGTCTTCAGGTACTCCAAGACAGTTGGGGTGTCTCCACTGACTCCTCACTTCTCTCGGTAAGCATTCTTGGTCCTTTGGCCATTTCTTATATGATACAGTTTCAGGTAGGGATCCAACATCTCATCCATGGAGACAGCCATCAAGAAATCAAGCCACACATCACATTGGCCAAAATCCGCTGCAAACGAGCTCTCTAAAGCAGCGGTTCTCAACCTGGGGGTCGCAACCCTTTTGGGGGTAGAGCGACCCTTTCACCGGGGTTGCCTGATTCATAACAACAGCAGAGTTACAGTTATGGAAATAATTTTTTGGTGGCGAATGCTCACCATAACATGATGAACTGTATTCAAGGTCATGGCATTAGGGAGGTTGAGAACCACTGCTCTAAAGTGTTACAAAACAAAGATGTCACCTTGGAGATTAAGGTGTGTCAGATCTATGGTATTTTTCCCTCGCTTCATCTGCATGTGAAAGCTGGGGAAAGGGGAAGAATGGATGCATTTAAATTGTGGTGTCACAAGCTTTTATTTGAAGGATGGGCATCAAAGGAGTGGGTTGGGGGAGAGGTCGGGCAGTGTACGATATGACAAAACAATAACAATGTATAAAGTATTGAGGGTTGGAGGGGAGGAGAGACCAGGGGAAGAGGGGAAGGAATGGAAAAGCCGATACTAAGGGCTTAAGGGAAAAGGTGGACGATTGGAGAACAACAATAGAAGTGGACATGAGAGGGTGCTTGATGAGTATGCTTATTTATATATTGTGAAAAACGATGTATGAGCCCCCAATAAAATGATTGGAAAAAAAATTGTGGTGTCAGCCAAGTGTAGTAGATTTCGAGCAGGACAAAAACAAAGAAAGAAATCAATGTTGGAAGATGTGCAGCCAGAATGCTCCTCCATCTCATGTACTTGGGACATGCATTCAGGTGCAACTGATCGCTTGAGAAGGAAGTCATGCTTGGTAGAGAGCAAAAGGGCGGAAGTATATCAAGGAACTCAGTAGATGGCACAGATGCCATGATAGGCTTAAACACAGCAACAATGATTAGGCAGACAGAGGGTTGTGCCATGCTTTGTTCTACTCTGCAGACACAGCTGCACCTCTAGCAGCAACAACCAGCATAAGCCCGGCTGGATCCCTAATCTCTGAGGCCTCCCGGCACAAAATGAAGCTGTGAGACCTTTGGTTAAAAATGTGTAAAGAATTTTCAAGATGGTGATACCAGAACATTGATCCCAGAACAAGACCCTTCCGAGGGTGGAGGTAGTCTTTGTGTTTGCAGTTTGCCTGCTCTGTCTCTACAGGACGGCCTTCTCCAGATTCAGTCTGAAGCATTCTTCTAAGACGATGCCCCAGGTAAGCCCAAGGAGGAAGTTGTGTCAATGACAACTATTCTGTTCCCCAGGACATATCCTCTTCAACATCTTTAATTGTTACTGAAACAATTGACAACCATATTAACTTTGTCAGCTGCCAAAGTTTATAGGTCAGTTATATTCGATGTAATACCCACTCTAACTTCTAAGCTTGATCCATTTCTATACCTGCAGTGACTAAACCATTTCTCCCCCATTCCTGTAGAGTGACAAGAATCCATAGTAAAGGATTTTGCTCCATCTACAGAATCCATCCCAGTGCCCAAACACTTGCCTTGCTTATTAAGCAATTCATTTATTCTATCAGCAAACTTTCACTGTGTGTCTATTGTGCTCCAAACACGACAATATGCATCAAGATCCTATAGATGAATCCCTGCCTTAGGGAACTCATAGTTTAGTATAGAAATATATTTACACTAAACAACAACCAACCAGTTGCCATCCATTCAATTCCAATGATGGCAACCTGGGTGTCACTCCATGAGGAGTCAGAGTGAACCATGCTCCCTGAGGTGCTCAATGGCTGGCATCTCAGAAGTAGATGTCAGGACTGCCTTCTGAGGAGCCTCTGGGTGGACTAAAAGATCCAGCTTGGCAATCAGGAGTGATAAACATTTGCCCATCCTGGGACCCATGTAAACCAGACATATAAAATCATGCTACCCCCTATTGTAGGGGACATACATAGGGAGCTTAAACAATGGGAAAACACTCCACATGGGAAGGCTTCCAAGAGAGGCAGCCTCTGAGATGAATCTTAAAGGATGAGTAGAAGTTGGATATGGGGTAAAGGAAGATGATGTGGTCTGAGTTCCGGCCTTCCTGTGTCTTCTCAGCTCCTTCCTTTTGGTCATCCTTGTGGTGAGCTTGGCCGTTGTCTCTCCTGATGGATTCCAGAGCCTGTGCCATCTCTGGGATCTTCCTCCCAGGCAGCCCTCGCTGCCTGGATGAGAAGACACTGCTGGGTTTTGCTGCAGTTTTAATTTCTTGACATCATCTGGGTGCGTTGGGAAAAATGAGATCTAATAATGAATGATTACAACTCTCAAGTTAAGTCTAGTTGGTTGACTAATCAATTTGGTTAAGTGAAAATCCATAGCAAATGAGTCGACCGCCGTATGACATTTCTCCATCCAATTTAAATTAAAATCACCAACCATAATAATTTCACAATTACTCAGGGAGGGTACACTGGAGACTTGACCCCCGGAGCAGAGAAATTGCAAATGCCGGCGAGATGGGCTGAGTGTGGGGTGATGAGGGAGTCACTTGAGATGAACTCTGTCTGAACTGCTCAACCGCCTGAGCTCCTGGGGTGGGGGAGCCACGGAGGCTGCTGAGTGGCAGTTTCCCACTTGTGGGTGCAGCACTGTGTCTCCACCTGGGATCCCTTCTCTCCTGCCTAGCAATCTGTCGGGGATGAAGGGTCCCACTCCGCCAGCAGCACAGGGTCTAGTTCTTGACTCCAGATTCGAGGCTGAAAAGAAAGCCGTTCTTTCCATCCCTGAGTCTCACCCTTTAGAGTAGAAGCCTCTGGGAAGTGGATGCCAGACATAGCTTGACTTATGAGTGCTAAGTGCAGGTAATAGCTAATTAATCATTTTTGCTTTAATTTTATTGTGGTGAAATATACATGAGTATAACAAAACATTTGCTCTTTCAGCCATTTTTACACCCATGACTCTCTGACATTAATTATGTCCTGCATGTTGTGGAGCCATCACCAATCTTCATCACCCTTAAAAGAAACATCGCTGCTGAAGCACTAGCGCTTCATCTCTCCAACCACCCACCCCATGGGAAACGTTGGGACCTATGTGTTTGCCTTAATTAGTCAGTTTTTGATCACAGTTTTGCCACAGGATGGTGGCAGAGCAAGGAAAGGCTTATAGTTTATCAGGTGCGAGTAACGAGAACTCACATAGCCTCTTGCACTGGGTAAGGCTCCCGCATAAGAGATCTTTACTGTGGTGAGAAGCCAACTTTGCGGATTAAGGTGTGACTGACCCAGGTAAAGCAGCTTTGGTGGGTTCGCTATTAAGCTGATACCCATGATGTCAACTTGTGAACCCACCAGTTTCTCTGAGAGAAAGATGAGGCTGTCTGTTCCCCTAAAGATTTAAAATCTCAGAAATGCAAAGAGGCAGCTGTAATCTATCCTAGGTTGTACTCTGTCCTGGAGGGTCACTGTGAGTCAGAATTGACTGGATGGGCTGTAAATTTGGGATATCTCTTTTTTTTTTTCAGTTTGTCCTGAGTGATGCTATTTTCAATGACCTATTATGCATGTGAAATTGTAAGAAAGACTGCAGAAGAATTGATACATTTGAATTATGGTGTCGGTGAAGACTACTGAAAATGCCATGGACTGCCAGGAGAATAAATAAATCTGTCTTGTAAGAAGTACAGAAGCATTAGGATAATCTAGAAACAGCTCCTTGTCTCAGGATCCTTTGCTTAATTATAGCTGCAAAGATTCTTTCTCCAAAAAAGGAGACAGTGACACATTCTGAGAGTTATTATGTAGCTATATTTGGTGGGGGCATCATTTAACTCACTATCGATGGCTTCCCACATTTCCATCTAGCCTGCTCCAGTCATTCACAACCTTTTGGTGTGTATGGTTTATGCACACCTACTAACCAAAAGATTGGTAGTTTGGGTTCATCCAGTGGTGTCACCAATGGAAATTGTATCTTACAAATTTGGGACCTGTTCTAAGCTGAGACCAATGGCTGAAAATGGACTCGGTAGAGAATCAGTGTAAAGGAGGAAGACCTTCATGAGATAGCCATAGTAACAGTTGTGAGGATGACAGCTGATTGGACAGTATTTTGTTCTACCGTGCATAGGTTTGCCATGACTCAAAGCTGATTGGACAAGAACAATATGACGGATATTGATTTGCTGGTCTTCCTTTCATGTCAAGGCAGCATGTTTGGCATCAGCGAGGGAGATGAATTAAGCATGTACTTCTGCCCTCGAGGAACCTATAGTCTCAGTGGTCAGCTGAGAGATAAATACTTAAGATTTCTACGAGGCAGCATGCCAATGAAGTTTATTTAGTAAGTTGAAGAATAAGCACAATTTTGACCAGGAATTCCATGCAAACCTTTTGTGGGCTAAGTATCTTGCTGCTATCGCTATCCACAGTCAAGTCACCCCCGAGTAATAGCAGTGCCACACACAACAGAAACAAAGCTACCTGCTCCTGCACCATCCCACGATTGACGGTACATTGGGCCATTGTAATCCAAAGTATTTTCATTGCTCCATTTTGGGAAGTAACCCTTCAGTGTTTTTTTCCTAGTCTGCCTCAGGTTGGAAACTCTGTGTTCGACATCACAGCAACATGCTGGTGTTGACATATGAGGTGCATGGACAGGAGATCAAACCTGAGACCCTGCGTGGAAGGTGATCATTCTACCATTGAACCACCTAGCCAGAACCTGTCTCTAGCAGGATTTAATCACAGTCCTACCTCATAGAGTTGTTGTGAGACTACCCCTTGTCTCTCATGTTCTCTCCTTCTTCTACAGTAATATAAAGAGCTTCCAAATAGTAGTTGGGTCTTACACTACTTGAAATAAGGCCTACATTTCCCAACCTCCCTAAAATAGTGTGGTCTAATGACAAAGTTTAGGGCAATGGAACACAGATGAAAAGCAGTTTGTGTTGCTTCTAAGGGATTTCCTGAAAGAGGGGAAACCTGCTTTTCTACTTTTTACTCTTATTCAGCTGGCCAGGATTCAGACATCACATTGATTGTATTGGAGTTTGAACAGTTATCTTGGTGCATGAAATGATTTTAGAAATGTTGGTTATTTAGGAAGAGCAACAAGGTAGAAGGAACCTGGGTTCTAAGCAGCCTTGACAGCATACCGCCAACCAACATCTCTTTGACTTAATCACATTTATTTTCGGGGTTGTGTCAGTTTCAGGTGAGCCTAACGCTCATGAATTCAAATGAGTTGTTGCATATAAAGTGCTTAGGATAGCACCTAGTACATGAAAGGCTCAAGTCATCGTGGTCAATATTCATATATTTTTTTAGCTCTTACTGTATAGGAGGCAGAAGACAAAGTTACCATCCACTGAGCTGCAAGGTACTTGCCTATTTCTCCATAGAAACTTTGGGTTCAGTAACTAGCCCAGCATTTTGCAATGTGCCCAATGCCTCTCTCTTTGGCTTCTTCTCCTTCCACAGTTCACTCCTCACGTATTCTCCACATGCCACCCTCAAACTGCACCCCCCTCCAGACCTAAATCCTGCTGTCACCACCTTAGTCATTACTTATCCAGAGAAGAAGCAGCAGCAGCCAAAGAGAAGTATGAGCAGGGAGTTGGGTCCTGTGGATCAATTTGTAATTTTTCTTGTGGCAGCAAGAGGAGCATGAGCGATGTGTGCACTAAATCCCCCGCAATGGCAGCAGCATGACAGCAGGCCTGGGCTTGAATTATTTATCTCTGGGTCCTTTGGCCAAGGTAGGACTGGGACTCTGGGAGGAAGGGAAGCAGTGAGTGCATGGAAGTGTGCACCAGCCCAGGCCGTTATGATATTATGTATGTTGGGACTAATGGTTTTCCCCTGTCAGTCCTTCAAGCCACTATTGGAGTAGGCAGAGGAATCCTATCCTGATTTCAATTTCTGGACAGGAGAGGTCTGGCCATCTCTTCTTGTCATTGCAACAAAATTTGTGAGAAAAATATTAGAATGGTTTTTAGAAATCTCTGTGATCCTGCTATTGTTGATTGTGTATATTAAGAATATCTAAGTACATATAATGTTTCCAGTGGGGTGAATGGGGGGGTGGTGGATCCAGGAGCTCTCCTGACTGGTGAGGGGTCATGGTTATTAGTGAACGTGTCTCTTAGTTG
The DNA here is from genome assembly GCA_004026705.1 of Nesogale talazaci. NCBI lineage: Eukaryota > Metazoa > Chordata > Mammalia > Afrosoricida > Tenrecidae > Nesogale > Nesogale talazaci. Next base: position 34,241 of record PVJH01009253.1, on the reverse strand, counting down.
AAGGTGTGAATTGTGATAGGCAGTATTAATGTTAAGTGATACCTCCAAATCTTCTCCCATTCGTGGCTACATGAAAGCTGGTCAGAATGTTGCGCCTTGTCTGGTCAATACAGTATTACCAGAAATGACATGTGACCACGCATGTGAGTATGTAAGAGTTGGAGTGCACTTTTTCTTTCTTTTCCTTCGCTGGCAGAGAATCCTGAGATGGTGCCATTACAATATGGTAGAGCCTTCCTCAGCCTGGATCCCTGAATCACTATGCGGAGCAGAGTGCCGGTGCCAAACAGCGTTGGGCAATGCAGATTAGTGAGAAACAAATGCCTGCTGTATTAAATCACAGAGATTTTTTTGAAAGTGTTAGCAACTGTAGCACAACCTAAGTCATCTGGTGCCCAAATCAAAAAGCGTCAACAGCGAGTCAATGATGGCAAGGCTGGCTTTAGAGTCTGAGTAGGTAACGAGACCCTTGTACCTATGGCTGAGCCCCAGAGTCACAGATGCTTAACATGTAGAGCTGCGGATGACTAAGGCGGGAGTGAATGATACCAAGACGAGGAGGGACCTTTGAGGAAGTTAAGAGCCTGTGCCTGGGTCATTCTGACTTGGTGCTGTGCCATAGATCGTGGGAGCAAAGGATGTGTTTAAAACCCAGGGACCAAAGAGCCAATTCCACCACCCTTCCTCTGGCCTTGATTTAAACCTTGTTTCCTAGCCTTCTGCCCTGCACTCACCCCAAGCTTTCTGAGGTAGACGGAGTATGCCCTATCCTCCTATAGAATTCTTTATTGGGCGCCAGACACTGGAGAGGACAGACACACCAGACACAGGGCTGGAGAGGAGAAAGGAGAAAGAGGAATAATGAAGAGATTAACACTTTCTTGCAACTTTCATACAGAAAGCTTTTTTTTTTTTTTGGTGTGTGTTTGTGTGTGCTATCACATTGGATTCCAATTCCAGTCCTGTAAGACAGGGATAATTATCTAGGCTGCTCGAGTTACTCATTCACTCTGAAACCTTCTTAAAGAATATACTATGTGTTAGAGGTCCCTGGGTAGCACAATCAGTTTGCAGTTGGTTGTTGCCATAAAGGTTGGAAGTTTGAACCTGCTCAGCCACGTTGCAGAAGGAGACACTGCTCCTCTGCTATCATGAAGGTTGCAGTCAAGAAAACCACAGAGAGTACAGAACTATTCTGTAGCACAGGGGGCTGCCACAGGTCAGAATTGTCTGAATAGCAACAGGTTACTCTGTGTTGGGGTATTCTATTAAATGTTTGCATGCAGAGTGGGATTGGCTCTCGATTTGTGGCACCGTGAAGATAGGCCTGCTTGCTCAATCTGACACAAGTAGTTAGGACTCAATCCTGGCTCTTTGAGCGCTTGTGCTCTTAGCAGAGAAGAAGCAAAATGGAGAAGCATTGTAAAGAATGCTGACTGATGTTTGTTTTTTGAGAAAAAGCTGCCTCTTTCACATTATGCTAGCGAAGCTGAGGAGCAGCCACAGGTCACCAGCACATTGTAGGCAGAAGCTGTTAGTTATCTGCATCCTATTCTGTCTCCAATTGTCTCTTTGTTCAACCCTCCAGAACCCCTCAATCTCAGGGAAAGCTGGTGTGTGATGGTTTGGTTTTGTGTGGACTTGGCTGGGCCAGGGTTCTCAGTAGTTCGGCAGTGATGCCCCATGATGGGATCTAACACAATGTAATCAACTTCCTGAAGGGATCTAACATGAGGTGATCAATTCTGTGTACAGCCAGCAGCTTTGGTGGGCTGGAACCCCTTGTTTAGGTCACAGCCTTGATGTAATTGGAAGAAAGCCTCTTCAGGGTCCTGGCTTCCTTCTTTTTAAGCAGACTCTCTGACAAAGTTTCAGTTCTGGTGGATCTAGATCCTGCATCTAGTTTGTTGATCTCCTGCCATATTGCCTGCCAATCCCAGGAGCCATCAGCAGACTGGCAGCCTTAGATTCATTCAACTTTGCATCCACCAGCCTGTGGTCTTCCTGCTTTCTGGTTCGTCAACTCACACGGCTACCTGAGTCAGAAGAAACCTCCAGCTTACCATCTCACCCACTTCCGTAATGGTGAGAGTCCTTTCTGGTTATGAATCTCTCTCTCCACACTCACATGCATGCCTGTGCAATTGTACTTCTCTAGAGAACCCAGCACAACACAGATGGCTTCTCCAAGACCCAGAGGACAGCTCATGTAGCGAGGAATCAGCTAACAATATCAAGTCTATGTTCCTTTCTATTCTAATCCAACTGAAAGAAGATTTTCAGATTTCTTATGCAATCATGGGCACAAAAGAGGGACACTATGGTTTTTAGGGACATTATGGTGTACGCACATGATCCATGGGGCTGCTGCTGCCATTTTATAACTATGAGGAGACAAATTTAAGGACAAGTACAAAGTACGGCAGATGGTAGAGCAGAGAGAGGAGAGAACCCAGGTCCTTGACGCTGATGGATGGAACTAAATGAGCTGCTCATTCAAACATCTATTTCATGTTCTCATTGCTCAAACCTATTGAAGTTAAGGATTCTGCTACTTGCAGCCAGAAAGTCCTAATGGAGATGTGTGTTGGGGTCTCACTGCCTCGGGACCACTAATTTACTGTGTGAGCTTAGGCAAACCATGGTGCATTTCTGAGCCTCAATCTTCTCATCTCTCCACAGCTCAGCACAGTGATTGGAGCCCTGGGGGGTTCAAAGCACCATGCACCGGGTCTATGGGAAGAAGGGAGATAGCCGTCTGTGAGAGCAGCCCCTTCTGGTGAAGAAGAGGAAGCAGAAGCTCTCCATTCTGAACTCCCATCACCGAGTCCCTCACCTCACACTGCATGGGGAGAGCAGACGCCTGACTCAGAACCTGTGTGCATCCAGGGTCCACGTGTCCGGACTTTGTCTACTAGAGGGTGAACATGGAGCAGACCTTTCTGGTGCTGCTGCAGCTAGAGAGGAGAGGGACTATGAGATTGCATGATTTTCTATTTACTCAGAAATTTCTCAATCTGCCTGCCCAAAAGTTCCGCTAAAGACAGATTCGAGGTACTACCCCAGACCTAAGGAATCATATGTGCCCCCTACCACATTTGGGGGTTTGTGATCACGACCGACCCCTTCTCTTATCATCCTCACCATAGTGTTGTAAGATATGTGCTTGCACAGAGGAGGAAACTGAGGTTCGGTAAGTGAGATGCCTCCATCAAGGTCACGCAGCAGAAGAGTGACCTGGCGTGAGAGGGAGTCCTTGCACTTGAGCTCCTTCTCTAGCTTTCTCCTCGGTCCCTAAACAGATGCCTGTGTAGCTGCAGATCTCCCTGGGCTGCCCATGCTCTTCTTACCCTCGCAGGGGATCCATACTTTCTCCACCATCCTCTGCCTCGTGCTGTGAAGCAGTCTGGGCACACTCCTGAACCAGCTTAACCACTAGGGCACGTGCTCCAGGTTCCCTCACTCCCCCCCCACCCCATCCCGGTGACACCCTCTGTCCCCAGCTCCCACCCCAGGCAAAACAAAGCAAATACTCTTCATGATACTTAGAAGCCTTTGTTTTCATTTATGTATCCACTCAATATTCATCAAGCACCATTGAGCACCTAGGGACAGACAGTGTCACATTCGAGAGACATAAAAGTGGGCCTAGGCAGACATGGGGAGTGGCCACCCTCTTAGAGTTGTGATCAAGTACACTTCTTGCACTGAAGCCTGACTCTTTCTGTGCCACACTTGGTGACATGAGACCCGGTCATAGAGGGCCCAGAACAATCGCTGTCACTGAGTGTTGCAGTCAGCTCTTTCCCTTTGATTCAGGGTGACCTTATATGTCATCTACAGTATCAATTTTGGATCAGATGACGATGATCCCTAGAGGGTTGTTTTTTTCGTTGTGCATGTGGATTGCCAGGCCTTTCTTCCTAACCCCTCTTTAGTGTGAAAATTCTGCTGATACCTGTTGAGTAGCCCAGAATTCTTGAAACCTTCATGGGCAGATAAAAGGTGGCTGTGTTTGAAAGGCATCGGCCAGGAATCCAAGCCGGGTCTCCCCCCTGGAAGGATTCCAAGGATTCTCCCACACATCATCAGTGCTCCCGTGCCACATGGTGCACATAGTAGGTGTGTGGAATGGATGAGTTAATGAAATAAGGCGAGAGGAAGGGAAGGACAAAGAAGGTGCATCTCAGGGAGCCCAGGCGGCCTTCCTGGTGCTGCTGCTTCCTTGGAAGAGTCTAAATTGTCTAATAAATGGTATGGGGTGTTTTATTTTATTTTTCTTTTCCAGCTCAAGGCCCTGGAGAGGATGGCTGACATGCCCGAGGCTTAAGGCCAACGCCCAGCCCAAGTCCATGTTGGGCAGATGCATTATGAATGCAAGGTGTAGGAAATAGAAATTATTAAACTCGCAGATAGGGACAGAACCGCCTTTGTGCGGCTGCGGAGTCGGGAAATTATGCTGAAGCAATGCATTGCAAATCAGCCTGCGCTAGGCAGAGAGGGCCTTTTATTCTCCAGGTCCCGGAGTTCCTCCGGCAGCTTTTGTGTGCAGCCGCGGAGGCCCTTCTGGGAGGAGAGAGAAGCTGGTAATTTCGTGGCTGATTGGCAGACTGTCCGGAGCCAATAAAGATATTTGTTTTCTTGCTGAAGAGCTCGCAAACCCAAATCTCAGTGCTTCCATTATATCTTTCTTTCTCTCCTTGTGACTCTGCCCTGGCGTTCCACTCTGGGGAGAAATGGAAGCCGGGCTGTCTGTGCCCAGCCACAGGGAGGACGGGGGGCAACCAGCTGGAGCAGAGGACAGCTGGCCTTTGCCCCCAGATACCTGGTTTCCTTTTCCATGCTCTCAGGGATTGAGTGTGCAGCCTGCATGTCCTGTGGAAGCATGCCATTGCGTTATGCTCCCGCGAAGCCATCCCAGTAAGGGCTGGTGGTGTTAGCCATGTTGTGTGGATGATGCCTGGTGACTTGTCCAAGGTTTCTGAGTGAGTCATCGGTGGCTCTGGGCTCTGAAATCAAGTGTGTCAAGTGTGGAAGTCACTCCCCTTGGATTCCACGAAGGCCCTGGGGTTGTCACGGTCAGAGTGTGCACGGCCCACTCACAGGCTCACGATGCCCTGCTGGCGGCTTGAACTCCGTTCTCCAACTGGTCAGTCCTCAGCTGTTTCTTGAAGCTGGTCACACACCTCTGGGGGTTAGAAGGGGGAAGAGCCTTGGGAACAATGTACATCCTATTCCATCCTGCCTGGATGCATCTTACAGATGGTGACATTGAGGCCCACGATAAATGGCAGGTCTGTAGGAATCGGGGGCAGGGGGCACAGGATGAGAACCTGCAGCCTCACTCCAGGTCAGCGCTTCATCCATTGCATCTGCAGGATTAATGTGGAAAAGGTTTGGCACTGAGTAACCAGGGTCCCCCACGCCCCAACAGTGACGAAGCAGGTGTCTTGTGTAAGACAGATAAGGCTAGCTGTGGAAGGCCGGCAGGGAAGTACAACTTCCATATCAGGAGCTGATGATGTGCTTTCTCTGTTGTTGCTTATCAGCTTTACCCCCAATTACATCTCTTCATCCAAGTTGGTTCCTGGAGCTTCAGCCATTCACTTCAGCATCTGGAAGGAGGAAGGAAGGAGAGTTTGGCTCCTCCTCTTCACAAAGTCTGTGTGGAAGTTTCACGCCACATTTCTGCATCATTGAACAGCATTTAGGAGCTCCGGGAGCACAGAGGTTAAGAGCCCACCTGCTAAGGGAAAGGTCACCAACTACTCCATGGAGGGAGAGGTGAGGCAGTGTGCTTCCACCAAGTCCACAGCCCTGGAGACTCTTTGGGGCAGCTCTGCCGGTCTCACAGGGTTGGTATGAGTCAGAATGGACTGAACTAACATCAGTGGGGTTGTTTATTTGGTTGGCCAGAATTGTGTCTGTGGCTAGTTCAAGGGTGGCTAGAAGATGCCATTGTTTGGCTGGGTGCCCAGTTAAAAGCCAGAATCTCCTGTTAGACAAAAAAAAAAAAAAAAGGGGGGGGGAGGGAGTTGGAGGAAGAGGAGTTCCTGAGAAACAACTAACAAGTAGCCTCTATAGTCTCCATGCTACCTCTCCGCATGATGCCTCCTGGACTTCTGCTCTTGAAATTCCCAGCAGAGAGCAATGCTGAACCAGCAACTCTTGATAAATCAAGGTGTTGCTTGATTTTCTTCTCCCCCTCCAGGCAAACACAGGGGACTGCAGCTCTGGAAGATTTTGTCACAGGAGTTGTTAATATAATGTCACCTAGTGTGTTAGTCCGGGTAGACTAGAGAAACAAATGCCTGAGCATGCATATGTATATAAGAAAGAGTTTTATGTAATGGGTAATTGTACATTAAGAAAACATTTCAGCCCAATCCAGATCAAGTCTATAAGTTCCAATTTTAGCCCGTATGACCAACAACAATTTGCAAAGTCCTTCAGACTCACGAAACATATGCAATGATGCCAAATGCAAAATGATCACAGACCAGTGGGTATCCAGTGGCGGTGGAAGCATCTCAGGGCTGGGAGAGATTTCTCTGTGGCTTCTCCAGCTTTAGAGGTCTGGTAGCATCAGGTTGGTCCATGTGGCTTCTCCTCAGGCATGTGTTTCAGGGAGCCAATCTTGTCAGTCGAGTGTCTCCAAGGGAATGGGTCAGTGTCTCTTGCTTCCAAGAAGGAAGGACCAGATTTCCCAGAATTCTCAGAGGAGGTCATTCCCACACACAGGTCTCATTGGCTATTTCCAGATTGACAGACTACACCCCACCCCTACACTCTTGATCCTCAAATTGACACAAGATTAAGTGACTGCCACACCTTGCTTAATGTGAATGGGTGCATGTTTCCCACTTACAAATGCGTGTCTGTGCATATATGTTTTTAGAAGGATGGGGAAACCTCCACTCATCAGTGTCCTGGTGCTTTTCTGGGTGTGTCCCAGGCTGAACAAGCACAAACACACTGATTTTGATTGTGTGCACGTTCTTCAAGTTACTGGGGGCCAGGGCTGCTGCTTTGAATGCCCAGAGGCAATTAGGAGCTTAGAATGAGAGAAACAGAATGCAGTCGCTTGAACTTGTGCCTAGAAATGGCCAAACTGAAGCACTGCCTTTAATAGTGGAAAACGCAGAGATGCTATGAATTTGAATTTGTCTGAACGATACAACCTGGGACTAGCACCCTACCTTTCTGCTTCCTAAAACCCGCTACCGTCTTCTCAATTCCTACTCACAGCGACCCTGTATGGACAGAGTAGACCTGCTCCTTTGAGTTTCGAGGGCAGTCCATCTCCATGGAGGCAGAACGCCACCTTTGTCTCCAACAGGTGGACCCAAATGTCCAACCTTTCAGTGAGGTCCACCTGTGTGACTCATGATGCCTCCAGGACTCTGCCCTTACTTGCCTCTCTACAATGCATGCGTTTTCTCTTGTTCTTTGGCCATTGCATATATGTCCCTATTCTCAACTGAAGGCTCTGCCCTCCCTACCCATTTTTTTGGTCCAAAGCATGATACAAGACTTTGTTGTAAGAGAGTGAAAAGATAGATAGACATGACACTTCATTAGAGAATTTAATTCCTTAGAGAGAAATGCAGATATGCCAACAACTGACTCTGAGTTGCAGCAGAGGCAGTAAGAACTAGCTAAACCTCTAAGCAAAGACTGGTTGCTTTGCCTATTTTCTGGCGATTGTGCTGGTGGTGTCGTGGTTAGATGTTGTTCTGCAATCTGTATGATCAGCCCTTTGAAACCACCAACAGCTCCTCGGGAGAAAGACTGGACTTTTCACTGATGTCTACAGTCTCCAAAACCCACAGGGGGTGGCTAAGGGTCAGCGTTGACTTCATGGCCGTGAATCCACCTCTGACTATTGGTGTGTCAGACTGTGGTGGCATGAGTCTTACTAGAATGCTGGCAGCTCTCCTACTGATATCTCAAACACCAGTAGGACGACATGTAGTGGACGGGTTCCCATGGAGTTTCCGGACTAACACAGACTAGGAAGAAAGAACTCTGAAGATCTGCTTCTGAACAACAGTCAAAGACAATGTTATGGAGAGGAGTGAATGCTGTCCACATGGGAAGAAAACATACCAATGAAGAGGAAGATGGACCAAGACCAGATCCCGTCTTGCTCTGTTATCCATAGGCAGAACTGACTGGCAGCAATGAATGTCAACAGAGGATGTTGTGAAAGAGATCCTAGAGGCAGAAGTTGAAGACAAGAAGGATTGGGGACAGTGTAATCTAGATGAGAAGAAAGGCATGGATGCTTGAAGGTCATCATGATAACACATGCCTCCTTTTCCAGGGCATTAGCACTGTAAACTGGGAGAGTTCGGTCTAAGGACAAAAGAAAGGAAAGTTCAAAGGGATTATTCCTCTAAAACTTCCTCGGTTACTCTGTGAAACAGTGGGATACTGAATAGCAACGATTCTCAACCTGTGGGTGGTGACCCCTTTGGGGAAGTCAAACCACCCTTTCACAGGGGTTGCCCAGTTCATAACAGTGACAAAATTGCAGTTACAAAGTAGCAATGAAAATACATTTGATCACCACCATACCACGAAGAACTGTACTGAAGGGTTGCAGCATGAGGAAGGTTGAGAACCGCTGTTGCACTACTAAGGAAGGAGGGGAGGGAAGGCCTGATAGAGGTGAAGAAGGAGAAGAGTTATCAGCTAAACTCTAAAATAGAATCGAGGGTCCTCGGTGGCACAGTTGTTAAGCACTCGGCCACCGATGGACAGGTTGGTGGGTTAAATGCACAGAAGCTATGCGGAAGAAAGACCTCATGGTCTACTGCCCTAGGAATTCCCACTCCACCACTTGTCAGCGAGGTGATCCCCGCTCCCAGCAAGCCAGTAGCACAGGGTCGAACTGCCTCCGTGAGTTTCTGATATAGTAACTCTTTATGGGAGTAGACAGTCTTGATTTCTTCCTCTCAGGGGACCAGACGGCCTCATATTCTCTCCTGCAGAAGAGCTGGTTATCGTGGTAAAGAGCCCAATGCTTAACCCACTAAGCCACCAGGACTCCTTCTATAAAACTCTCCCCACGTCTCATGTGACCCTCTACAGAGAGTCGGTGGATTTGAACGGCCTGATGTTTCAGTTAGCAGCCTACCCTCTAGCACCCAGGGAAGGCTTACTCTGTCACTTGGGGCCATATGGGCAGACATCGACGCACCAAACCCAAACAGAAACAGCACCACCGAACTCACAGGGGAGGAGGGCAGGCAGGTGAAGTGTGTCACAAGGTCCCACCCTGGTCATTCTACACCAACGCGCTGATGAGGAACCTGAGCCTCAGAGAAGGAGAGAGCTTTTTGGCAAGAGCACGGGGATTCGAAGCCCTGCCAGCCCTCCCACCCCTACCCCCAACTCAGCTCCATTGCATCACGCTGCCTCCCTCCCTCTGTCAGTTGCTCAGTCCACGCTGAAGGCTTTAAATGGAGACAAATGAGAAAAAAAGGCTCTGTGGCTGTGAATGCCTCTCTTCATTTGTGAGCAGGGGGAGGCCCTGCTGTTTCCAAGAGTGTTAATTAGGAAGTTACCTGGTTCTCATTTCTGCGTGCCTTTCTTGTTGCTTCTGGGGAGGGCATGCAGGGCTGGGGACTGGGAGAGGGAAATAGCTACTGCTGCTGGTGAGGGGGGCGTGGGGGGTACTAGGTCTCCATATGTATGTGCCCGACGGGGTAGGGCTGGGACGGGCAAGGCTCTACAGAGGGACCCAGGAGGGTCCCTGGGAGCTAACTGACCATGACAATGGAAGATCCCAGGGCCCAGGCATAGTCAGCCGCAGGCCTGTCCACGTCTGCAGCGGGTTACCTGGCTGTGCGGAACAGCACGGTTGTTAGATATCTTAACTTGGAGGTCAGTGAAGCCAGACTTCTTGTGTTTATGTCCTTACACCCTCCTGTGAGGCCTGTCTCTCGGGCAGGGAAAGCCTGGGTCAGTAGTTACTCATCCGCAATCCTAACAGGTAGGGGGCTCAGGGACTCCTCAGGGCTTTGTATGAACCCCCAAACTCTGACTCCTAGGACTGAGGAGAAGGGTTTCCTAGGGACCCCGTGTTTGTCCAGGTAGACTAGAGAAACAAGTCCATAGACACACAGATGTACATAAGGGAGAAGTTTATATACAAGAGCAATTGAACATTGAGAAAAACATCCCAAACCAGTGCAGTCCAAGGTGATAAATCTGATATTAGTCCGTATGCCCAAATGCAATGTATAAACTCCTCTTCAGACTCACGAAGCGCATGCAATGACACCAGGACAATCACAGGCCGGTGGGTGCAGAGTCTTGTGTATCCAGTGGCGATAGAAGCATCTCACCACTGGCAGGGGTCTTTCTCTTGGCTCCTCCAGTTTCCAGGGCTCAGGGTCTAACAGCATGCTGCCATGTGTCTCATCAGCTGCAATGTCTTCCAGGGAGTCAGCCTTGTGTCTTGTCAGTAGAGTGTCTCCAAGGGACTGAACTGAGAGAGACAGTGACTCTACCTTTAAGAAGGAATTACCACAGTTCCCACAATTCTCAGGAGAAGGCCATGCCCACATGGAAGTCTCATTGCTTATGTCCAAATTGAAAGGGCAGACTCCACCCCTACACTCTTAATCCACAATTGACACCAGATTAGGTGACTGCCACAGACCCCAAGGATGTAAAGCTCTCTCTCTCTCTCTCTCTTTTTTTAACATTGAAAGCATATGCTTATTTATTAGAGTTAGTAGGGGTTGTGGCCATTGACTCCTCTTGTAAGAGTTTTCTTGCTTTCTTTTGATGAATGTTTTTTATTATTAGTGTAAATCTTGTTTGGATAGGAGGAGAGGGAGGTTGGTTTCAGACCATCAACTCTGCCTTCCACAGTTTAAAGCATTCATCAATACCGCCTACCAACCCCTGCCCAGGCCCCCTCACCAGCCCTCCTCAACCCGATTTCTTCCCCACCTCCCTCCTCTGATTAGTCTTCTCCTCCTCATGGACCTCTGTCCTCCTTTCCAGTCAGGTCACTATTGTCACCCTTCTAGTCTATTGCTTCATGCTCCCACCCTAACCTTCCCCTCCTTGGACTCCTCCCAAGTCTGTTCCCTTTGGTATGCAAATCTTTATCTGGACTCTTATCCTTATAGTAGTGGTCTCATACACTGTTTATCCTTTGACGATTGACTAACCATAGCTTAATGACCTCCCAACCCATCCATGTCCCAAGGTGTTTCATCATTTTTGAAGACTATTCCATTGTGTGTATATGTCAAAGTCTCCTTGTCCATTTCTCTATGAGAGCAGATAGCCTCATCTTCTCTCATGAAGTGGCTGGCAGGTTTGAATTCTGACTGTGGGGGTTAACAGCCCAGCCCTGGCTCCACTACGTCCACTATGTTGACAGAGCTCCTGCCTGGCTGTCAGTGGGCGCTCCCTAAACATTTCAATATGGTGTGGTAACTCACAGGATAAAGGACTCTATTGGATATTTGGGAGCCAGGGTCTCCTCTGTTTTTGCTCTGAATGTTCTGTGGGGGTGGGGGGGGGGAGGGGGAATCATGAGCAATTTCCATCTCTCGTCCTCTGTGTCTCATCACCATCACCACCAAACAAAATCTAATTTGTCTTCTCGATAAATTAAACAGAGAATCACCATAACAACAGAACAAAATCAGCGGCTGGTGAGTCAGCTCCAGCTCCTGGTAGCCTTATGTGTGTCAGAGAAGAAGTGGGCTCTAGAGGGTCGAAAAAGAGTGCTTTCTGCAGAAAGAGACCACCAGGCCTTCCTTCTGAGGTACATATCACCAGCAATTCCACACCTTGGTATATATCCTATGGGAGTTTCATAGTTTCACGTCAGTTTGAAGATATATAATAGTGTAGGGCTGGTCTTCATCCTGTCAATCAGGTTACAGCAGCCTGATGGTGGCTCCTTGTGGGTGTGGCCTTCTTATCAGAAGGGTCCTGGAACCTCTCCCCACCCCACCCCATGTCTTCCCCTTCCTGCTGGGGAGCCACTCTAAGACCTGCCAGAACCCTGGAGATACATTGACTACCATTGAATCCCCATCTGCTGGCCTGTGATCTTGCATTCTGCATCACTGCATGTGGCTTCATGAGTTTGAAGAGGGACTTGTGGACTAGCATCAGATTATTGGATTTGTGTTGGACTGAGCGGGGGTGCTTTCTTTATATTTAACTACCTCTTGACATAATGCTCGTTCTTATACTTAGGTGAGTGTCACTGGATTTGTTTTTTCTCATCAACCTGGCCTAACATCTATCCAAATTAAGTGAAAGCAGCAAGTCAGACAGATAGCAGTATACCAATGCCTTGCATTACTACTCACAATAGCGAGAAGATGCAAACAATGCAGCGTGTCTTGGATGGATAAACCACATGCACTGTGTACATGCAGTGGAATATTCAAGTGGGTATTGGAAGGATAAACAGCATTCGGTATGTATATGCAATGGAATATTACTCAGCTGGAAGAGAAATGAAGTCCTGATACATGCTACAACAAGGACGGACCTTGAAGATATCAGGATGAATGAATTAAGTCCGTCACAAAAGGACAAATGTGGTATGATCCTATTTATATGAAATATCTAAAATGGGCCCCCATCTCCAAAGCAAAGACAAACCCCGCATGGCTGCGGGTGGCGTTGAATTGGATACTCTGCTAGTAGAACTCTAAAAACAAGCAAACCCATCATAGATCTGCAATCGGTTTCTCAATATTGGAAGTTTAGTGGATGGGCTCCCTATCTGAGTTTTAGAAATTTGGGTTCATTATTCCAGATCTGCCTTGGGACCCCAGGGAGCTGGTAATGACCTGTCGACATAACTAGCACAAGACACTCTTTGCAGCCTTGAGTCCTCATCACTTAGGTGATTTCACTGATAGAAGAAACAACATCCTTTGTTTTGACTAAAGGGCAAGCCAAAAGCCTAGAGCCAAGAAACACTTTCAGCATCAGCCACCAGCAAGGTGGGGCCCAGGCAGACACCAGAACCGGAGGTGAAGGCAGGAGATGAAGTGGTGTTTACCCCTTGGGGTGGCCTGGATCTGAGCTGGCCTGCAGGGATGAAGGGACTTGGGAGGACTTTGTGCATTGTCTGGGTCACTGGCTGAAGGAAGTGGGAAGGGAGACTGCACTCTTCCCTTGATTTCCCTAAGGCTCTGGATAATAGTGTTTGCATGTCTGCAGATTTCAGGCAAGCACCTGCTGCAAGCCCTGGTCTTGGGAGTGGCTCCAGAGAGATCCGGGAGCTTTGGGGAAATCCTGTAAGGGAGCAGATTGCCTGGCTCCTTCCTGGAAAGCTCCAAGTTTCTCCTGGCCCGAGGGTCCCGGAACCCAGCTAGTGCTCCCACTAGCTCTCCTCTCCCCTCCGATTTGGGACTTGTCCCATTGGCTCCTACGTGGCTCGGGAGGGACCCAGCCCCAATCATCTCAGCTCCAAGAGAGAAAGGGAGAACATCTGTTAACACAAATGCTTTTCTAATTTCTTTTTAAATCTCACTCAGCATCTGCGTTAAACAAGGCTGATCGGCTTGTACAATATTTAATTTTGGAACCATTTCAAAAGGCGCCTGTAAGAGGGTAGCAATGGGGAGAGCAGCAGCCTCCTAAATCTTTAATAGCGTGCCGGTTAGGAGTTTCCAACAGGCTCCGTCCTAATCACACGGAGGAGAATAAGCAGAGACAGAATTTCTTAATAACAAATACCTTTGCAGCACCTCATTAAATAACTGCATTTCAGAGACACAGCAGGACACTTGGGTGAATAAATAGTGCAGTCTCCTAGTCTGAAGGATTTTCACATCTGAGTTATTTCTTCGGCATGTGATCAGTTTTCTCTCTCTCTCTCTCTCTCTCTCTCTCTCTTCCCACAAATGATTTTAGCTGATGAGTTCAGTTAACGGAGACATTAGAGGCAAAGTTGAAAGGGAGCCTTCTTCCTCTCTCCCTCACCTGTCCCCTCCTCGGACATCCCTGCCACCCCGGTCCTGTAGCCAAAGAGCTTATTTTGTGTGATTTTGTAGTTTTTACAAACAGCCCGGCCAAACAGCCCTTCGCTTGCTGGTTAAAGTGAAGACAAAATGTCTCCTAGCTGGCTCCTAATGAGAATGGCAAGTCATGGAGGGGTTGGAGGTGGGGGTCAGTGAGCGGGAAGATTGGGCTCCGGGTGGTCTGTCTACCTGTGGCCGTGGATCTGGCACTATCCCAGGCCACCCGCACCTCCAGTGGGACCTGCCCACGGGCAAGAGTACAGAGGAAACCCGTTTGTTTTCAGCTGCCCAGAAATGTTTTTTGAGCACCTACTTTGTGCCAGTCTCTGTATTAGATGCTCGTTGTTAATGCTTTTGTTTAAAGAACAAAAACAAAGAGTGAAGCCAAAGACTCTCTTCCCCCTTTCTCCCTTCAAGCAGCCCATCAAGGGATCAATACAGTCAGCATGAAAGAGTCTGGAAGAGCCCATAAGCCGGAAGTCCATGGACTGTGTCCAGCTCAAAAGTCTTTGGAGTTTGCTCCCAGCGCTGTTGGTTGCTTGTTTGTGTGTTATTGTTTTTCGAGATTAGAGTCTCTTGCTCTCATGTATGTGTTCTGAAATCTGGTTTTCAACCCATCTGTGAGACGTGGGAAGAGGCCTGGTGACACAGTGGTTAAGCACTCGGTGGTGATAGAGAGGGCAGCAAGTTGGGTTCACCATAGCATCTTGGGATCAAAGACCTGGAGACCTGCTCTTGTAAAATATAAAACAACAATAGCAACTCGAGGCCATTGTATTGATTCCATCTTATAGCCGCTGCCTAGGACAGGGAAGAGTGGCCCATGTGGGTTTCCAAGACTATATATATATAACCCTTTCCGGGAGCAGAAAGCTTCCATCTTTGTTCCTCAGAGTAACTGGTGGGTTTGAACCATCGCCCTACATGAAACCCAAGACAATCCAGGGCTCTCTCTAGAAACCAGTACAGCCTTTTGGACCACTCTCTGTCCTATGGGCTAGGTGTGGGTCAGAACCAAACTACTGGTTCACAGTAGTTGTGGGTCTGGAAATTAGTTAGGAATCAAACTCAAAGCCCACAGCTCCATTGTCAAATACTGATTGACGGGGAACCTCAAGACTGAGGAGAGGTGCCTCTGTGAGGTTCCAAGACTGCAAATCTTAATGAGAGCAGAGGGCTAAGAAGGGCACCCCAATGATCCAGTCTTACCTTTTGATTTTGTGAAGTGCTTGTCTCTCAGTAATCTCTTAAGTGGTCCATTTTCTTTTTTAAGTCTCTTTATATATGAGGGAAATATGTTTATTTTTCATTCTTTCATAAATAAAGATGACTTTGACAAAGTAGAAGAAGATAGGATGGTGAGGATGAGATAGGAGTGGAGAGAGGTGTAGAATAAAAGGGAGAAACAATACCAAGAGTGTTATCCCTGGTTTGGTCAACAGCATGCAGGGATAATAGAATAAGTGATTCAAATCCGTGACAAGCTGGGTATGAGAGGCCTCATAGGGATTGATCAAGAGTAATGTAACAGAGATAAAATACTGAAACCCAAATGGAGGCTGAGCATGATTGTGGGACAAGAGGAAAGTAAAAGGAAATAGAGGAAAAAACTGGGGGATAAAGGGCATATATAGAGGTTTATATATAGGCATGTGCAGAGGTGAATATATTTATATACGATGATGGGGAAATAGATCTACATGCATGTACTTATAGGGTTTGTATTAAGACAGCAGATGGGCATTGGACTTTCACTCAAGTACTTCCTCAATGCAAGAACACTTTGTTCTATTAAATTGGCATTCCGTATGCTCACCTTCCTGACATGATCACTGAAGAAAAATGTGGTGAAGAAAACTGATGGTGCCCGGCTATCAAAAGATGTAACATCTGGGGTCTTAAAGGCTTGAAATTAAACAAGCAGCCATCTAGCCCCAAAGCAACAAAACCTACACGGAAAAAGCACACCAGCTTGTGTGACTATGAGGTGTCAAGGGGATCAGGTACCAGCCATCAAAGAATGAAAATTTATATCATTATAAATGAAGTGGAGTACAGATTGGGGACCCAAAGCCCATCAATAGGTGAAGCAACATCCCTTTATAGAGTGGTTGCAGGGAGAAGACGAGCCAGTCAAGGTACAGTGTAAGCAACAATGAAATTTGCACCTTCCCTAAAGTTCTTATATGCTTCCTCTTACCACTATCATGATCCCAGTTTTACCTTACAAATACAGCTAGACAAGGGAATTTACACTGTTACATATAGGAGCCAGAAACATGGGGAATTCAGGACAGATGATCCCTTCAGGACCAGTGGCGAGAGTGATGATACCAGGAGGATGGAGGGAAGGTGGAGTAAAAAGGGTGAACCAAATGCAGGGATCTACATATAACTTCCTCCTTGGAGTATGGTTAACAGGGAGTGGGTGAAGAGACACATTGGATAGGGCACAATATGAAAAAAATAATGATAATTTGTAATTATTAAGGATTCATGGGGGAGAGGGAGGAGGGAGAGAGGGGAAATGTGGGCAGCTGATACCAGGGGCCTAAGTGGAAGGGGGATACTTCGAGTATGATGAGGGCAGCAAATGTGGACTGCATACAATTGATGCATGTATTGATCATGATAAGAGTTGAATAAGCCCCCAATAAGATGATTTTTAAAGAAAAACTGAGAGTGTGTAAAATGAAAAAGGAAAGAAGAGAGAATTCAGGAGAACTCTGGCACAGAAAAGCAAGCATTGCTTCAATTTTCCACGTAGTGTGTTTCTGTACTGGCCTTTGGTATAAAATGCATGCCCCCCTCCCCATAGGTCCCACACAGAGGTCTACCTGTGTATGACAGAGTGGCATGTCCCTGGACCCACTTGAAGGCAGGGTGGTGGGGCTCCACTGAGTAGGTTCTGGTAACCATTAATATCCCCATCTCCAACTGGGATTCTTCAGCTCATTAAAACTGTAGTTAGGGTATTGAGAACCTCAGCGTGTCAAGGCAGACGGTGTGATTTTTGCTCTGCTGATGGCATCGTGGTTAAGATCAGGCCACAATCCCCAAAGTCAGCAGTTTGACACCATCAGCCGCTCTGAGGCAGCGAGACAGGACTTTGTGCACTCATAAACAGTTGTAGCCTTAGAGCTTCATGGGGGCAATTCTGCCCTGGCTCTCAGGTTGCTGTAAGTCAGCACTGACTCCATGGCAGTGAGTTGGGTTTGAAGTTTGCCATTTGGAGGAAAAAAGAGGGAACTGGGGATGGGGCTGGGGGCATCGGATGAGTTTGGGCACATCATAGACACATTTTATCGACCAAAGCAAGGAAGACTCCATTTCCCTGCCGTGCCCCACTGCGTTAGGTAGAAGGTGAGTGAGTTTGACTGGTGTTCTTCAGCTGATGTGCTGGGAAAGTTATCTAGAAGAACACACAACACTCAAACGCACACGTTCCTGTGAATCATCTTGAGATGGACTCCTGGAGTGGGTGAAGAGTGTAGGGTCCGGGACCCAGCCACCTGGGTTGGAAGTGTGCAGTGTTTTCTGGGTGCGCTCCACGTTGGAATCCGGCGGCAGCCAGTGCCATGGTCAGAAGTGGCCAGTGGTGAGAGTGTGCTAAACCAATGTCCACGTGATCTGGAAAGGGCAGGTCTTGTCCGATGCAGGTCTTGCCTGTTTTCCAAGTCTTGCACTTCTTCCTTCACTTCAGATGAGTAAGCTCATCCAGATCTGTCTCACCTTTATTGTTTTCTGCTTGAGCTAGCTCCTGCCAGCGTGGCACACACAGAAGAGAAGAGGCTTCACATACAATGTTGAACTTAGTTTTGGAAAAAAAATGCTGCACGATTTAGCATTTGGTCTGTGAGCTCTGGTGGTGTCATGGTTATGCGCTGGGCTGCTATTCACATGGTCAGTGGTTCGGAACCACCAGCAGCCCCTTGGGAGAAAGACTGGGCTTTCTGCTCCAATCAACAGTGACCTGTCTCTGAAACCCACAGGGGCTCACGAAGAGTCTGTACTGACTCGAGGGTAGGCAGTTTTATGTGTTTTTGTGACGGGCTTAAGGTGGTGTCTTAGGTCTTTGTGGATGTGGGGGCCCACGTCTACAAGCAGGGGGACTTACAACAACAGGAATGTATGCGCTCACACTGTTGGAGGCCAGAAGTTCAGAAGGCAGCAAGGCCAGGCTCTCCAGGGCAGTATGTCTCCTGCCTCCGCCAGCTTCTGGTGGTTGCAGGTGTTCATGGACTTGTGGCCACCTCACTCCAACTCGGTTTCTAGTTTGGTGTCCCTCCACTCCTCCTGTTTCAGTATCATCTCCCTTTGCCTCTTTCTTGGAAGGACACTGCTGTGAGTATGTGGGGCCCTTTCAGATTATCTAGAACAAGGCTCGGGCAACTTTTGAGACTGAAGAGCCATTGACAATTGAAAAAGGATTTGAGAGCCATAACTATATGTTCACAAACAAACGAAGTCATTATCATCTGAAAAATGCGACTATGATAGTTCTACTTTCATTTTTTAATGCTACTTCAGAGCCACAGATATGTACTGAAAGAACCCCGAGCCACAGTTTGCCAACCCCTGATCTGTAAGAATCTCTTACCTCAGGATTTAATCAGATCTACAAAGACTCTTTTCCCAAGTCAGGAAACATTGACAGCATTGGGGAATTATGATGTACACATATTTGGGTGGGAACGGGAGGCTCCCCACATTTCCATGCACCTTTCGGTACGAATGGTTTGTGCATGACGACTAATCACAAGGTGGATGGTTCATTTCATCCAATGGTGTCCTGGACAAAAAGTATCCAGATGGTCTATTGTTGTGAGGCTAAAACCAAACCAAAGTCACTGCCATCAAGTCCATGCTGACTCACAGAGACTTCATAGGACAGGGTAGAACTGTCCCTGTGGATTTCCAAGACGGGAGCTCTTTATGGGAGTAGATATCCTTTTGTTTTTCCTGGGTGGTTTTGAACTGCTGAACTTGCCGCTCATAGGCCACCAGGTAGTCACTATGCCACCACTGAAAACCCTACGGAATTAGTTCTACGGGGTCACCATGAATCAAAATCTACTGGATGCCAATATGCTTTGGCTTTTTTTCCCCCCAGTGATTTTATTGGGGGGCTCTAACAGCTCTTGTGACATTCAATACATCATTTGTATCAAGCATATTTGTACACAAGTTGCCATCTTCATTTCCAAAATATTTTCTACTTGAGCCCTTGTTATAAGCTTCTCCTTCCCCCTCTTTTTTTTTTAAATAAATCATTTTTTTGGGGGGTTCCTCTATCGCCAGACACACTGGGAAGTCGGACACATAAGCCATTCTGAAGACTCTCGCCCACCTTCATGTGGGCGTTCAGAGCAGCCTGGGTCACGGTGATGGTGGTGGGCCTTGCATGCATCTTGGAGGACTGAGGTGAGGTGACCAGCTGCCTTATGTTGATCCGACTCACAGTGATCGCAGGCAGGTCAGAGAAGAGGTATGCTCCCTGGGGTTTTCTCATGTCAGCCATTTATACCTCTTTGGGACCCTGCAGGGACCCTGATGAGATCGTGGATAGCGGTTTTGTATTGGGCTGCTCACCACAAGGTCGGCCGTTTGAAACCACCAGCCACAATGTGGGAGAAAGATGGGGTTTTCTACTCCCAATAAGAGTTAGTGGCCATCTCAAAGTCCACAGGCAACACTCTCCCCTGTCCTGGAGGCTTGTTGTGCATCAGGGTGCACTGTGATTCTGTTGTGAGTGGGCACCGACTTGATGGTCATGAGTGTGGTTTGAGTTGGGGTTCATAGCAGTCCTATAGAGGTTCTGAGGCTGTAAATCTTAACAGGAGTAGGTAGCCTCTTCTTTCTCCCTTGGGGCAACTGGCGGGTTTGAACTGTAGCCTTGCTGTTAGCAGCTCAATGCTCACATGACACAACAATGTCAGCACAGAAAGCGCATCTTATTTAGTGAGTCTTTAAAACAGGGTATCATGAACATGGATGAGAAAGAGAGAAAAAGACTTTATTCTCACTAACCTCTAACTGAAGTTTCTTCTACCGAAATCCCAGATATTTTAATATCATACAGTTATTACCCTTACCTTGAAATATTGTTTTCTCTCAGCACTACATCAAAATTATGTGGTTATTAGACCTGCCACGATGATCGTATTACTTAATGCATTAATAAAAGCGCATATATTACTATATCACAAATTAGTTTTAAAAAATATTTTCTTAACTGCATTTCGGTGTAATTTTTTCCCATGTAATCCTACGTATTTTATGTTAGTCATTTAAGCACATAATCTGGGAAGAGGTCCAGAGGCTCCACTAGACAATCAGTTCATGGGACATTAGAAGAAAAGTTTAGATACGTAGTCTCTGCTTTACTCTCTGCCCTCTTCTCCAGCTGTTCCCGTCCCCAAGGGCTCATCGATACACCATCTATACTGAACTACAGGGATATTCTGCAAACATCACGCTCCTTGCTGCCTGCAAATTTTTGAAAATGCTGTCTTGAACACTCTTGTCTTTTGCCAAGTCTGCTTCTCCTTCAAGTCTTAGCTTTGTGCCCATTTCTCTAGGAAAATCTCCCTGGTTCCTTCCCTTATTCCATTGTGGAGCTCAAACAGGGTGATTCATTGTCCATATTCCCTCTGCATGGTGAGTGTGGCGGTCATGTGCTTATGTTAATTTCATGATTGGGATGTAGGGGTGGAGTCTAGCCTGTTAATCTGGAGATAGCCATTGAGTAGCCAATGAGGCCTCTGTGTAGGCATGGCTTTCTCCTGAGACTTCTGGGGAATCTCTCGATATTTCCCTCATGGAGATGTGAAGCTATCTCCCCAGTTGTTGGAAGTTAGTCTCAGAGACAACAAACTACGGAAAAGACAAGATGGCAGTGTCCCAGGAGTTCAAGGAGTCAGAGGAGAAGACACACGGCCTTGTCCTGATGGAACCAGACCTCTGAAGCTGGAGAAGCCACGTGGAGACCCCTGCCAGTGCTGAGTTGCTTCTACCACAACTGGATACTGCTGATGGACCCTGAGCCCTAGAAATGAGGAGCTACAAGGGGATCCCTGCAAGCACCAGGACTCTGCACCCACTGGCCTGTGATTTTGCGAGTCAGAAGGAGACATTATAGACTGGTATTGGATATATGAGCTAATATTGGACTTAGGACTTTGCATTGTACTGGGTTGGGATGTTTTCTCAATGTTCCATTCCTTTTGTATATAAACCATTCCCCTATATCCATATGCATGTCTATGTATTTGTTTCTCTCATCTACCCAGACTAACACAGTGAACTCCTGAGGGCAGGGACCCTGTCTTGCTCACTGCAGGGTCCCCAGAGCTGAGCCTATGGTCAGACATATAACAGGAATTCCATTTGCTCACAACTTACTTAGGGATGATGAGATTCCACCATGCCAATGAATCCTGGTCTTTAAAAAAGACCCTTTGTAATGTGTGGAAACATTTATTCTTATGGGTACCACTCAATGGCACTAATTATACCCATCACACTGTCTGTCTCCCACTGTCTATTCCCAAATTCTTCATCACCTTTCATAAAAATGTGGTATCTCTTAAGAAACAGACCCTCTTTTCCCTCCTACCTGTCCCTGATAGCCACCTATGAACCTTGGCCTCAATGTACTTGCATGTTCTCCTAGACATTTCATATAGTTGGATGACTCTTATTTTTTCTTTTGTTTATTTCGCTCAGTACCTGTTGTCAAGGTACCTGCAGGCTATAGCATGTCTCTGAACTTCTTTTCTCTTCATGGCTATGTAGCATTCCATTGTGGATGTAAGGAATCTCTGGAGTGGGGGTGCCAATGATGAACGTGCTTGACTGCAAAGAAAACTGCTTGATGGCTTAAGCTCATCCAGAGGCATCTCAGAAGAAAGGCCTGGTGAACTACATCTTAAACACCACCCATTTAAAATGCCAGGGAGCACCGTCCCGCTTGGACACACATGGAGTCGTCATGAATTAGACGTAACTTGACAGCACCTGGTTTTATTCTTGCTGGGCTTATGCCACATTTTGTTTATCCATTTGCCTTAGGATAGACCTAGGTTGTTTCCATCTTTTGACTGTTTTGAATAATGTGGCAAAGAAAACTCCTCAACAACAACAACACTGGTGTATGTAAGTCTCTGAGTCTTTAATTAAAGCCACTGCATTTAATTAGTTGGGGTGTCTGTCTCGCAGTGGAATTTTAGAGCTAAATAGTAGTGGATTGAAAGGAGCCTTGTAGCAGTGGTGGTTATGCCTTGTGCTGGTAATCCCGAGCAGCAGTTTGAAACCACCAGCCCTTCAGAGGGAGAAAGATGCGGCTTTTTGCTCTCCTATTGGGTAAAGTGACCAGATTTTAAGTGGGACACCATTGACCGGGGTGGGGGTGGGGGTAGGGGGATCTTGATTAAAAATTTGGTCTATATGGCACAACAAAAATTTTCATAGAATATAAAAATAGTATTGTGATATATTTATTTTAATTTTAAAACACTGCGGGATGTTGCTAGATTGTTAAAAAGCAGAATGCCTGGTCACCTTACTATAGAATTACAGTCTGAGAAACCCACAGTGGTGGTTTTATGCTGTATTATAGGGTCACTATGAGTGGGCAACAACTTGATAGCAGTTATTTTGATTGGGGGTTACGGCAGTGGGTTATGCAGTAGGTTATTATCTGCAAGGTGAGTAGTTCAAATCCACCAACTCTTCTCTGGGGGAAAGGTGAGGTTTTCCTGTTCCCGCAAAGATGCACAGCTTCAGGAACCTTCGGGTCACCGTGAATTGGCATTGGCTCAGTGGAACTATATTGGTCAGGCAGTTGAGTCTAACTTGTGCACACAGTAGGTTCTTTACCGAGACGTATGTTCCAAGTAAGTTCCCACTCAGCGGACACCGGTCTCTTTCCAGGCTCCATGTCTTTGTCCACTTGCTCACTCTGCCCATGTTATAGTGCTGCCCAGAAGACAAGGCCCCTTCCAGCCCAGCGGCCACATTTCAGAGCCCCAGCTCAGATGCCATTCTTTGAAGTCTGTGATGCTGTCTGACTGACTCCAGGCAAGTTCTTCTAATGTCTCTGGCCCTCGTTTTGTGTCACCCACCAACACAGAGACTAGCTGCGAGGGTCCAATGTGCTGACACCTGGACAGGGCCCTGCACGCAGTAGGTAGACACCCAGAGCACGTCACCTCCCCTTCCTGAGTGTTCCATGTGACTGGCCAGTGTGCACGCCCTGGCCTGTCTCCGTCAATACAGACCAGTGTGCAATCCCTTCTCTCAGATGCTGCCTCCCTCAGCACATGCCCTCTCCTGCTCCCTGCTGCCTGCCTCCCCCTTGCTGTGTCCCACACAGACCTCCTCCATAAATCTTTCAGTACCTTCTTCATAAGCAATGAGGCTGCAGGCCAAGGCTGTCTCTACATCAAAGGGTTTCTCTGGGCGCCCGAGCTGGAGCTGCCGTCTTCTGGGGAAACGAGGCGCTCTTTCCATTTGTCTGTGCTGTTGGGGGCTAGGACGGCATCCGTCTCTGGTTAGTGAGGCTGGCACTCTGGGCAAGGTGTAAATGCTACTGAGCGGGTGCTCTAAACACTGGGTTGGCCAGAGAGGTCTGGAGGAAGAGGTCTGCCTCTGAGGGACAGGCACTTAACAACTCTATTCTGACCCTTACATTTGTCTGCACGGCTTGGTAGGTGTTCCTAGTGCCCAGGTCACAGACTAGGAAAGCTGAGGCCAACAGAGATGGAGGGATTGGCTCCTGGGTCTCCAGCTTGTGAGGTGCACAGGAGAAGGAAAGCTGGTGTCTGCCCTCCTCTCCCCATGCCCCAGTTCTTTCCTTCATGCTCCTCTGTCCACAGACTGTCCCTTCTCCTCCCTGCTTCACACACTGAAAGGCATCCTTCAGGAAGGTTCCTGGAGATGATTCAGACCACCATGGCCTCCAGAAGGCACAGCAAAGACTGAGTCTGTCAGGGAGGGGCGGCCTGGTCCACCAGCCTTAGTGAGGGGCAGGGGCAGTCAGTCTGAGTAAGGGGTGGGCCGGGTTACCCAGGCTTAGTAAGGGGTAGGCATGATCAGTCAGCAGTAGTGACTGAACATCGTGGGCCCCCCCCCCCCCCCCCCCCCCCCCCCCCCCCCCCCGAGGTCCTTTGGCATTTGGAGACTTAAGCACTTGTCGAGCTATCAGTGTAATGGAATCATCTGCCTGTCTGACTGAGCTGCCTGTCAGGAGCTCACTGAGCCAGCTGGTGGCCAGCATGAACTTGGAGGGGCTTTGTCTGTGCAGGCTTAGAGAGGACCATTCATTCTCGGAATTGATGACTGCCAGTTCTTCTCAGGGGGCTCGCCCATCGGATCCCCCAACCTCTCCAGCCCCCCAGCTCAACTTTTCTTAGTTCCCTAGTCCATGAGACCTCCCTCATGTCTCACACAAGCACCCTTTACTTCCCATTTCAAAATCACCAGGTGTTCTAAGGGGAGAGATATTTTCTCCTCCCGTAAACAGTTACCGTCTGGGAAACTCACAAGGGGCAGTTCTGTCTGTCCTATGAGTTGGTGTCAACTAGATAGCAGTGATTTTCATTTCATTTTGTTGTGTACTCCTCCTTAGGCCAGAAGTAACTTTATTTCTTCATGCAAATGTTCTTTCTTATAATCTCATGCAATCAAATATCAGTTCACGGTGGAGAGATCTCACGTTCACAGGCATCATCTAATCAGACCCACAAGCAGTTTCACCCCATCTTCCAGAGGGAAAACTGAGGGTCAGGGAGATGACATATGCTGCTGAGAGAAGATGGGTCCAGACTTCTGCCTGTTGCTCAGCTGCTGCATCCCCAGGCTTTCCTGCTGCCTCTGTCTTTGCTCAAAGTGAGACCAGGTGAACATCCTGGCTTGGCTCAAGATCGCTCTTCTAGATATTGAATGACAGAGCCCAAGGTTTGTCAGTCTTCTTTTGATCTTGCAGGGCCTTCTGTCAGGAACTGCAGAGGGAATGTGCCTGAAAATATGCTGCCGAGGAAGACAGAGAGAGACTGTGTAGGGGTAGGGGGGTGGTGGTGATGGGGATGGGGTCCCAGACCTAGTGGGAAGTGTATAGTCATGATTTGGAGTCCCATGGCTCTGAGTTTAAATCTCAGAGCTTGCTATGTTTTTTCTCCTCCAGAGATGTGAAATAGGGATACTGGTTCCATACTTCATACACTTGTAGCGAGGTGTAACTTACATCGCAGCGCTGAGATTCCAGAGCACACCAGGGATGCTCAATAGAGAGCAGCTGACAATGATGGTTAACATTGACTGCGGATTTATTTTGTGCCAGGAACCACAGTCAATAACAGATAAATAGATAGCTGCCGTCAAGTCAACTGCAACTCCAGTGTATGTGCAAAAGTACAGCACTCGCTCAGTCCCTCGGCCTCCTCATGCTGGCTGCCATGCCTGAGCTCAGAGGAAAGACTGAGGGTCAGACAGATGACTTATGCTGCTCGGAGTCAAGTGGCTGAGAGAATCGTTGCTGCTATCATACCTGTCTACCCCACCCAAGACCTCCCTCCTCCTTTCCGACTCTCTGCTTTGACGGACACAGTATCCACCTGCAGGGATGGGTCCTTCAAAGCAAGTGAGAAGGACAGGCTGTGGTGACCCACATAGTTTTCCTGGGCTAGTTTGTGGAAGTCCACAGTGACGCCTTTCTTCCCAAGTCTGTCTTTGTCTGGAAGCTTGGCTGAAAGGCGTCCCTGGTGCGTGACCCTGCAGGTGTTTCACATACTTGCGGCCGAGCAGCTGGTGACCCAGCATCGTGACAACCACCTGGACACGCCGCTACGGGGTGGATGGTGAATATGAAGGGACTTACGTGGTCATCTCATTATTACTATCACTATCGGTATCACCATGCCAGGGAATGAGACGGCATCTTTTTCACCTCTGGGGAAACTAGGTTTCAAAATGTCATGTACCTGCCAAAGGTGGCCCGTGTAGTAAATAAGTAAGGGTACTTAATGCCAGCAGGGTGAGACTACAACTGCACATGTGCAGTGCAGCTCTAGCTTGGGAGTCCTGGTGCGGTGGCCACTCTTAGTAAAGTCACCAGGTGGAAACTGGGGGGATTATGATGGGGCCAAACATCCAACCGGAATGTTGGGTTTGATGCCCAGAGCCTGCCAGCCAATAGGGGTTGGGAGTTTGCCCTTGAGACTGTATTGTCACAGGTGTGGTGTAGGAAGGGCAGGCAACTGGGACTGGGTTGTGGCTATTGTAAGCCTCCTGACCCGAGAGAGTCAGGAAACTGTCTTCAACCCCTGGTCACCTTGAGCGGGAGTCCTGGACCACAGTGCCCAAGGTCACCTGATGGATGGGAGCTGACAGCGTGCCTTTGGTTCCCTTCCTGCAGCGGGAAGCCAGCCCCTGGTCAGCCAGGGACTGAGTCCAGGTGAGCTGCAGGCCCCAGGCAAAGACAGACACTTTGTGCAAATAATGCCTTACCCCTGGGGACTCTGCCTCCCTGGTTAGTCTTCTGAATGCATGGCAGCAGGCAGCTTAAAGCCAGTGGAAGAACACACCCACAGAGGCTATGCGCCCCGGGCAGCCCTGAGTAGAGCCTCCATCGCCAGCCTGCGCCAATGTCATTTTCAAATTAGAAGGCTCCCATCCTCTCCACTTCATCTGCCAAGCTCAGCAGAAAGGAGGCCGACTGGAAGAGGGGGCTGCTCGGTGCTCCAGATAGAACACTAAAGAGATGAGAAGTCCTTCTGGATCAGAGTCCTCTTCCTTTAGCCCCTGCTACAAAAATAATTGTTCTCTTTTTGCAAAGCCTTCTAGAAGGCTCGAGCTGGAGGGGCTCACAGAGTGTGCAGTTTAACATAGCCATCCGGTGCTGCCAAGTGGCAGCGTTGGGTGAATTTGCAAAACTCCTCTCTCTGGGTGGACCCGGTCCAGTGCCAGGCTAGAGAGGGAGGCAAGTGGGAAGGAGCTCAGGCCTCTCTTAACCAGACACCCAGCACAACTGCCCACATTGAGCCAAGGATGTGGTCTAAGCTCCTGAGGGATGGAAGTCTTCCACGGTTCAAAACCAACCAACCCAAAGTCATTGTCATGGAGTCCATGGTGACTCATAACCATGCTACAGGACAGGGCAGAACTGCCCCTTGTGAGTGTCTTAGATTGCAACTGCTAAGTGGAATGGAAAGCCCCATCTTCCTCCCTCGGAATGGCTGGTGGTTTCGAACTGCCGATTTTGTGGATCTCCATCCAGGGTGTAATACCGATGCTTCTTGAGCTCCTCTAACCCCATACCCCATTTTCCTGGTAGCCACAAGGGTTCCCTGTAGAGCTTCTTCTTGCTCCAAGGCCTTTTGTGGGGGTGGTCTTCTGTCCCTGGATCTTGCTTTCTGTTCTTCTACCCTCTTGGTCTAAGAGTACACACTGCTTGTTCAGGCAGCAATCCTGAGCACATATGGCTGGACCAGAAGCGGTCATGTTCTCTCCGGTCAGAGTCATTTTTCTGGGCATGCTTTTGTAGTGAGTGTTTGTAGCCCCCACAAGTGCCATAGGCGTGTGCTTATCACTGGCTTCCTGGTATGTGGAGCAGTGCCTGACACATGGTAGAAACCCAGGAAATGCAAGGTCTCTCTCTGATCTAGTGGTTCTACAAGAAGCTCGGGGAAAGCTTCGGCAGTGGGATTTTGGAGCGGGCCGGTCAGCGTTCCCCAGGGAGTACTTTCTTGGCCTCTGACACAGCTCCTCACTCAGCTCTGACCCCTGGAGCTTTAGGCTCCCCTAGCAAGCTCCAGCTTGGAATTGCCCGACCTTTCTCAGGGCGCTTTGCTCTTGGCTCCCTCAACAGTGTCCTGGCAAAAAAGTGTCTGGCTGCCAGCGCACCGAGCTCAGGAAAGCACAGAATCAGCATCACCTCGAATTTTATTTTTAACCAACAATTGATCTTGCTTCTAGCAGATTTATTTTGAGCCCAAGGCCTGTGGGGCAGTGCTAATTTGCATGCCCGTCTCGGCCCTCTGGGAACTGCATGTCTTCCGTGATTGTCCTGAGACAAGAGGCCTTGTCTTCCTGACCCTTCTCCTTCTCTTCCCAGAGCAGGGCCAACTTTAAGGTGTTGGCCGAAGAGAAAGCAGAGTTCATATGGACAGGAAGAAGCTCACAACCCAGATTATGAGGTGGGGGGTAGGGACTATGCTGATGACAGTCATCTGGACCAGGCCTGCCATTTCAGCTACTTTTCCTGGGTTCTAGACTTGGCAGAGGAGCTCTGGTGCCATAAGGGTTATGTGTTGGGTTGCCAATCCAAAGGTCAGCAGTTTGAAACCCCTCGCTGCTACAACAGAGAAAGATGGGGCTTTCTACTCTGGTAAAGTGCTAGAGTCTCAGACACCTGTCCTACAGGGTTGCTGCAAATTTGCCTTGACTTTGCAGTGAGTGAGAGAGTTGGCTGAAGGGGAAGCACTTAGCCCTTACCTTTTCTTCTAAATAGCACCTCTAGCTCTCACTGTTAGCAGGTGTCCCCTGCCTCCCAGAAACCCTGTAGGTCAGAGTGGCACTGCCCCTGTGGGTGTCTGACATAGTACATCTTGATGAGAGTGAAAGCCTCTTCTTTGTCCATGGGACACCTAGCGCTTTCAAGGTTCTGCCCTTGTGGCTTGCAGCCTGATGCGTAACCCGCAATGTGACCAAGGCTTCTCCAAAATATGTCTTAGATTCTTCCAAAGAGCATTTATTGAGCACTTAACTTGAATATATGCAAGGCTCTGAAAGCTGGGGTCGGGAGTTGGCTAAAGAATGAGATTCCCAAATATACGCTCCAGAATTTGCCTGATCTCAACATCCCCACCCAGAGAGGGGGAAAGGTTATCGAGACAATTAGTTCTCTTCAACGTCTTAAGTGCTCAAGCAGAGGTTTTGCATAAGGTTTCCCAGGGAGAGATGAGTGAGGTCTCCGGTTGAGAGATGTACCAGAAAAATGTCTTCCCGCCAGTTGAGAGATGTATCAGAAAAATGTCTTCCCTGAGCACAGATGGTTTACACTCTGTCTTTGCAAGCTAGACTTCATGGCAACAGAGACCTTCTGGGCAGGGAAAGCAGCATGTGAGCATGGCTGTGGAGGCAGGAAGGAGAGGTGATGGACTTGAGGAGGAGCCAGTGTCATGGGGCTCGACCACCCATGGCATGAGACCAGGGATGGGAAATAGACCCCTCAGTTGGTTAGAGAAGCAAGCCATAGCCATCTCTGACTCTTTCTGGACAGCCTGCCTCTCCAAGTAGACTGTACGGGCTGTGAGAGCAGGCACCACATTGTGCCTGCCACTGAGGCTCTGCTGAAAGCTGCTGGTGTAGGACCCTGTGGCAGGCACCCAGGGAGGAGTCCGGGTCTGGCTGTGCTGGCAGCGGGGTCCACCTGGAGCCAGAATGGATCCTCCCATGTGGAGTTGCAAAGAGGAAGCATCTTGCAGCTCCGTCTAATTACAGGGTAAGCGAGCGGGCCTCCCTCATGGTTAATTTGCTGTGTGCCTTTATTGCCAGCAAAAGACAGATGATTCACGGAGGGTATTCCATATAGACCTGCCAGTAATTGTCTTTATGACTCCATGAGCCTTTTATGGCCCCCGCTGGGAAAGGTGTTTTATTTTCCTTCTTTTAATTCTCCATTTTCAGTCAGTAAATAACCATTTTCTGGGAGCAGGAGAGTGTCAAGTTGAGGAGCTAGGTGAGGCAATCCCAACACAGCAGGCCTTGGCCGCCAGGCGTTAAGTCTGGGGGTCAGAGATCAAGGGCAGAGGGAGTGAGGGCAAGATGACTCACTTCAGGGTATGATGTGAAGTGGGTAATCCCCCCACAGTGATTAATATACACATCATCAAAATTTAAAAATGAATAAATGTTTCTTTTCAGCAGATTTGCCTTCTCAATGATGCTTGGCTTAGATTAATGATCGTGTGAGTTTATGTTTCCAAATGTACACACACAGACTGCTCTGCTTGGGTGACCGAGGGGCGGGGATGGGAGTGGGTAGATGGGGAGGAGATTGTTGGTGGATCCAACGAATGCTGCGTGTACATTGTACTTAATTAACCTCCTGTCTTCTCAGTGTGTATAGGGGGTTGCCGCCCAACAGCTAGGTGCTCAATCCGAAGCGGAGCCAAGGGGGCTGCCCTCCACTGGGGCACTGGAGCTGGCTCCTGCCCCAACAGCCGACGATTACATTGTCAGAGATTTTGCAAGCTGTCTTATAGTATTTTGATAGCTTGAAATCAGCCACTGTAAGATTATTTACACCACGGTAATGGGCAGGCTCTGAAACGCCGAGTCAAATTTCCACCCCCAGCTGGCGATTAAGCAGCTACCAGCATGCCACTGCTATAGGGATTCACACCACAGATCTGTTCGAGTAGGGACGAGGACCACCTGGTAGGAAACCACTAGCGAGTGTGAATATTTATTGATCACACACTAGATGCCAGGTGTGGTTCTAAGTGTTCTACGTGTCGTTTCTCATTGATCTTCCTCTCAACAACTCGAGGGGGCAGAACCAATTACAACCCCAAACAGTTTTTGACTCAGCCTCAGACTCAGGGGCCACTAGAGCCCAGCACCCTCCAGTTGCATATGAGAAGTCCCAGATGGTGTGCCTGGTTAGCATGCTGGTGGTTGGCAGTCTCCTGGGGGGACCAGCCATGGTCAAGTCCATGCAGCACGGGTCTACTCTGACATGCCTGGACTCAGGCGAGTTGGAAGAGTATCCTCCTTATTTCTTTTCTTTCTCTTTCTTAGTCTAAGTGATGCTTATTTATGACAAAGTAGAAAACAAATCTATAATCACACCTTTCTATTTGTGGTGGTGGTTTAATGGGTAAGGCAAGTGAGAGCCGGGAAGGGCAAATGGTTTGGCTCAGGTCACCCAGCCTAATGATGGCACTCCTGACTCTCAAGCTAGTTTCCTGCTCTTCTTCTTCCAGCTTACCACGCGGTGGCTTTGTCTGAATCCCGCCTGGAACTGAGTACAAAGGCCTGCCGTTGACCAAAGGAGGCAGTGGCCAGGCCCAGAGCTGACAGTTTGAGCCCAATGGGCTCTTTCTGCGCTGTCCCTGCTGCCTCTGGAAGCATGATTAGGGTTCGACTCTCCCCAGTGCCCTGGCTCCATACAGACCTGTCTTTTCTCCCCCTTTGCCGTTGTTTGAGGGTCCCACTGGAAGCAATTCAGACTCTACTCTCTCTGCAGCAGCCATCTGGAATAACACGAAGAAATACATACAAATAAAAACTCCAACCAGAGTTCTGCCTATTAGCACAGGGCCCTTAGCCAAGGGGCAGAGGGGCGGAGGGTGTGCTGAAACCTGGGCACCTCGTGAGCCCCTCAGAGACTCCACTGCTCTTCACAATGAGCACATGTCTGGGTTCCGGATGGGAAAACCACTGTCCCTAGGACTGAGGCCTGCTGGCTCTGCTTTGATGATTATTCTGGTGTGAAAAAGGTGGCCTGAGTCAAGAAAAGGAGACAAGTTGAAAATCCCTTCAATTCTTAAATATATAGGTATATTCTAATACGGACCGCAAACTAATATGGTAAACATCCCACTGTGGACTGGAGGATCAGGCTTTCCCAGGGCTGAGGGCCGTCCAGCTCACTCAGCCTGACTTCACACCCTTCCAAGCCATGGTCTCCTAGAAAGACTGGAACTACGAAGGCTTTTCTGTTGAATGGGACTTTCCAGACAGGGTCCGGGGCTCATTTCCTGGCACAGGGGGTTGCCGCAGGCAGGGTGCAATCCAGGCTTCTTCAACTGTTGCCTTCTAAGTCCGACCCCTTTTTGTCCAAGAATTTTGTGCCACAGGGTAAGTGCTGCCAGAAACACCTTGGGCTCTTTACATGTTTGATTTTTAATGAATTTTCTGGCTATCATGCGTTCTGAAACCTTGCATTGTTGCCAACTTTTTTTTTTTTGAGACACCCCCTGTTCCGTTGCGGGCTGCCTGTGGGATCTAGAAGCACAATTTAAGAAGCTTTGCCTTGCGAGGACTGGAGAACCTTTACTCTCCTCAGGGCCACTGGGATATTGATAACATCAGTCAGGGGCCATACAAAATGGCCAACTTAAACATTAGTCTGCTACATTTGGTCGGATATCTATTGAATGCCCCCTTAAAGGTGATGGATGCTGGAGCCCTGGTGGCAACGTGGTTATGAGTTGGACAGCTCACCACCAGTTCAGCAGTTTGAAAGCACCAACCCCTGTGCAGGAGGAAGGTGCAGGTTTTTACGTCTGTAGAGTCACAGCCTCAGAGTCTCCCGGGGCAGGGCCACACCACCTTTGATGATCCCTGTGAGTTGGAACTGGCTCTTTGGAAGTGAGTTTGGTGTTGGTGGCTTTGGGTCGATAGTCGAAAACTGCCCACTGATCTACAGGGGAAAAATGAGGCCTTCCACTCCTATACTCTATAGTCTCAGAAACCCACACAAGCAGTTCTCTCCTTCTTTTAGGGTCATCATGAGTCAGAATTGACTCGATGGAAATGTGTGTGTATTTTGGGGGTACAAATATATTCACCTCTTGGACACCCCTTTCCTCCTCGATTAAATGAGGCGTTTTCATCTATGTGGTCTCTTCCAGCTCCAGATGCTCCATCATAAACAAATGGCAAATGGAATTCAAAGACTCACTTAAACACACATACACACAGAGAGACCCTACTGACAAGTAGAGCAAGCTTTTAGAAATCTCATTCAAATCATTGCTGGATTTGTCTATTAGCAAAATTTGTTTCTTTTGCATGTGCTAATTGGTCTTGGCATTAATTAATCTGATTTCATTACATTCTCTTTAATTTGTCAAGATATCATTTTGTTATTGGGTGACGGAACACTTTGGAGGATTGTTAGCATTGGAAGATATTTCCCGCAACCCCCCACCCCACCACCACCTCTTTTAAAGTGCCCAGAGAAAAAGTCGTTATCAATTAAGTTAATTTGCATACACATTAGGTTAATCGTTTTAGTTTAGCCAAATTTGTGGGAATTTACATAGCAAATTGACCCTCCACATTTCACTTAAACATATGGAACACACCGACTAGTGCATTTTGAGTTGCTAATGAAACTGAGGTTATTTTACACGCTTCTTTTAGTAAAAGAGGCCTAATTAGACCAAGTAATTTTTTATTTCATCCATAATTGCAAAACAAATAAGCTTCTTGGTGTTCTGTCTCTCCCCCTCTCTCTATCTCTCCTCCCCCTCCTCCCCCACTCCCCCGTTCAGCAACAGCATCACATGGACAGAGACGTTAATGGGAAAGTCATGTTTTCCTAATTAAGCCTGGTTTGATTCCTGCTCACTGTTCCGGCATCAGCCCTCTCCAGCTCCCTTCTAGGTGCTCTTCTGCCTGAGTTGCTAAGCCTCCTGGTATACCTATTAATAGAAGACTCCCCCACATGGAGCCGGCCGCATTAAAACATGCAACTAGGAGGGCAGGGGGGGGGGCGGCGATTTTTGACAGATTTGTTTTTTAATTATATATATATATATATATATATATATATATATACACACACACATATTATATATATATCAGAGAAGAGGAAGCTGAATTTTTCAAAAAAGGAGGGAGGGGGCAGGTCTTGGTTCTCTTCATCAGGGGAGGAAAAGAAAGAGAAAAATAGCTTTTGTTTCCCCCTCCCTTCCTGAAAAGAAGGTGGCATAGCACATTGGTGGGGTTTCCAAAGTGACTCCCGGGGCGCTTTCGCTCAGTGCTGGGAGAGTGGCTGCCACCCTCCCTGTCCAGGACTGCTCATGGGGCTGAGGGAGAGTGGTGAGAAATGCCAGCTGGGTGGCATGTGGACAGACGCGGGAGGGAGGGGCCCTTCTTCCTCTGTGCAGGAGGAGGTGGGATCTGAGGTGCGGATGGAGAGTGAGTGAGCTAGCTGGAGTCTAGGTGGGGGTGGGAGGGGGCAGAAATGCTTAGCTGCTCAGCTATCAATCCCAACGTCAGTCGTTTGAGTCCATTGGAAGGCCTTTGGATGAGAGACCTGGCGATCACTGAAAATCCTGCAGCGAGCACAGTCGTCCCCTCACATTCATGGAGTTGCCGTGACGTGGAATTGGCTCTGTGGCGGCTGGTCTGCTGCAGAAGCACTTGCTGTGTCTTCCCTTTCCTTCCCTGAGGACCCCCAGCAGCTCGACCCACTCTTGAAGC